>JAODVM010133413.1:0-15353 GCA_025400095.1 Phenganax marumi | reverse complement strand
AGGAATACACAAACACGATTTCTATTTTGAACTTATCCACCGTTTAAGCTAAACGGCGTACGAACAACCGGCCCCTGGCATCTACATCAGTATTCGAGTTGTTGAAAGTCGCCCTCACTGATATTCAAGAAGCTTCCTCATTGATACTCAAAAAGTAATTCAAGAGCAAGGCTAGGAGCGCGAGGAGCAACCTGAGAGGCGCGCTTAGGAACACACAGAGAAAGCTCATCATTGCAAGGAGCAAGTTGAGCGAGCCCAGTAGCGAAAAGAGCAAACTCAGAAGCACGGGAAGCGAGCCCAAGAGCACAAACAGGAATCTCAGGAGTGCGGCGAGCGACCTCACAAGCATGAGGGGTGAGTCCAGGATCGCAAGGAACTTCATAAGCGTGAGAGTAAGTTCACGAGTATGAGGAGCAAGCCAAAGAGCACGAGGAAAAACCACAGGATGGAGCTCAGAAGCGCAAGGAGCAACCACAGAAATGCCGGTATAGCCACCCCAAGAGGGCGAAGAGCGACCTCGGGTATGCAAGGAATGATCTCAGGAGTGCAACGAGCGCGAAAATGACCAGAGGAGCCGGAAGGAACAGCTTAAGGAAAGCAATGAGGAACAACCTTAGGAACAAGAGAAGTAAGCCTAGAAGCGCGAGGAGCAACCTCCGAAGGATGCAAGAAGAGCCCAAAAGCACAACAAGAAAGCCCAAGAGCGTGAGGAAGAACCTCAGCGAGAACTAGGAGCAAATTGATGAACGAAAGGAGCAAGTTCAGAACCAAGTGCAGAATGCAACCTAAAGAGCATGAGGATCATCTTCATGAGCCCGCGTAGAAAGCTCAGCAACACAAGAAGAAAAAACGCTATGGGCAACATCAGGACCATTCTCGAACACTATAGGAGCGCATCAGCATCTCAATGAAGTGTACCTGTATTGCATGTGAGTCCAACACCCTGGCGCAAATAATTTAACACGGAAACACAACGGAAAACAAGGGTAAACTATTTCAAATACCTTCAGCAGGCTGTAATCGGACGTTCTGTTCACATAGTCGTAAAAATCGTTTAAAGCTTTTTCTCGTTGTTCATGGTTTTCAATGATCTGAAAACAAGTTTGTATTCAATTGTATGTCATAAAAAGACAGTAGGGAAAAATTATCTTGATCTGCATACTATCGCAGTTAAAACACAATTAAAGATAGTTACCTTGGTATAGCACGCCTGCTCCTCAATAAGATCTTGCTGTGTCTGATTCTCAACAAGTTCCTTCTGAGAAGAAACAATACTTGCAGTTCTCTCCTCAGACATTCTCTGTATTTCCGTGAGACAATCGCGGTCAGGAGAAACTGGACGAACATTTTCACGTTGCAGTTCTGTGGATACTTCTTGCCATACTTCAAACATCTTAAACACAAAACAATAAAGTTATTGAGTTCACGATGAGAAGAAGGAAAAGCCTCCCGTGATTGAATTTTGTTTAGAATAACAAGACATAGGTAGTTTTATATAGATTGACAGATCTAACTATTGACTTGCTAACCTTGAATTCTAAATAATTTTCAATAACAGCTAGAGTTACATAGTCCATCGTTGTTAGTCCAGCAATATCATTGAAACCTGAGGCAAGGAAACGAATTAGAAACTTAACAACTGTTTCTGTAATATCTGAGATTATGAGAATGCATGCTGTATCAATAAGATCGATGTTAAGAGCCTGTTTGCAGGCTGGTTTATTCTAGCTGGGCTTTTTTTTTCATAAATGTTGCTACTTGCCAAGTTTTGAGAAAATTGTGTGTATTTTTGCACGAATATTCTCCGATATTTCCACTATCGATGGTGAAGCAACATCGGCTGGCAGCGGGATGGAGCTCACAGCATTCATCTGAAGTTTACCCATTAACGGTCTACGTAACTCTGAATAAAAAGTCACACAGGACGATTAATATATGTAAACTTCTAAGGAGTACTATTCATGCATGCGCGTCTGAACGAAACTACTAAAACTTCGATCACCAAGGGTGGTCATCTGCAATAGACAAGCACCTTGTATTAACCACTGTGGCGTCCTTGCTACTCCTAGTGCTATCTCCTCTTTTCTCCATAAGTCAATGAGAAGTTTCCCCACAGTTATAGTGGACCTTCCTCGCCAAGAGTACACATGTGAAAGAGCCTGCAATTGCATATGAAGATTAAAATAACTGATTCAGAAGTGATGCATTCTCTTCGATAATATATGAAACACACGCTAACATGCACGAGTCTCACTGTCATGAGCACAGTACCATGGGTGAAAAAGTTAAGATCTGTACAATCTCAAGCAAAAGCGATGAAGTGTAAAAAATATGAACCATAACACAATCTTTACCTTTGGATTTTCACAAAGGTCCACAAGACATCCGAGAATAACTCCCTGGATGGTCGGAGGACTGCTCTAAAAGGAAAAGTATAGGTCAAATGCTCAACACATTAAACTTCTTATGAATTAGATCAAACAAAAGTGAGATCAAATTAAGACATTCTGCTCATGAAATATCGGGAGTATGAAACACAAAAAACGTATTATATACAACAAAATTACACGAAACCAATAATAGAGCTTCGTGTTCCATGATCGAACATT
The DNA here is from genome assembly GCA_025400095.1 of Phenganax marumi. NCBI lineage: Eukaryota > Metazoa > Cnidaria > Anthozoa > Malacalcyonacea > Clavulariidae > Phenganax > Phenganax marumi. Next base: position 12,744 of record JAODVM010133413.1, on the reverse strand, counting down.
CAATTCAAGCAATTTTAGTCTAGCATGCACGATACCTCTACAAGATCTAAAAGGAGAAAAACGCCTTCTTGTTCCAGAAACAGTTGTTCTGAGATATAGCAGCCGAGAATTGCTGACCTAGCAACAGAAATACAAGCAGTATAGACTTTCAGCATCGACAAGGAAATAATCCACGGATGCATAATGCGCTAGCTAACAGGTGACATTGAATGGCGAAAACTAAACAATCCTAAACAGAACTTTACTGTCGTATGAAAACATACCATGTACAATCGACAGCAGCCAGAAATAGAGCATGGTCACCTAAAGGACTATGAACGGTTGCTGGATCTTTCTTCAGGTATTCAACAACCATATCAACACCACCTGAAGCAAACAGTTCCTGAAAAACGAAATTTATTTACTCACATAATGGAAACTTCACAACTAGAATGGAAAACATGCCAATATGAATTACTATGATCTGCAGTTCAAGATACACCTGCCTTACCTTTCTGTGTAAGTCACCTTCACATAAACTTGAAACAATTGACAACATATCACACTGCATTTCAATATCAATCATATCACTCTCATCATGACTCGTACTCGCGTTCCACAGAATTCCTGCCAACGTAGGTAATTGATACACTGGTGCCATAACCGTTTTCCTCATTATCCCAAATAGTAGGCAAATGTCTAATACTAGCTAAAAATACGGACCCCGATGATGGAGATACCGAGTATATACAAACTATGATTTTACATTTTTAACAGCTGAATGTTCAGACGTACTAGTGAAGATGCAACAATCAGTAGCCTGCCAGGAACCACCGAGTATATGGTGTACTACAGTATCTAAGGAACTCTGATGTCGCATACTATCTGACATCATATAACCATATGACGTACCAGTGATTTGACCGATGGCTCCTTGATCACACAAATCTTGCAAAACTGCTTCATCTCCAGTTGAGCACATGCTCTTCAACAAACGCAAGCAATGCCTCATTTGAGCTCTCTTGTTTCCGCGACCACCATCTGCGTGGTAGCTGTTGCCATGACCACCATAATCAGCTATAACAGAAGTGCAGTAGTCCTCGTATGCACTGCATGTTCACAGTTAAGCAAATGCAGCGCGTACATTGAACTTTGTTCGCGCTGTAAGTTGTTATTTTGTGTTTTTGCAATCGAGTGTTCTGTACATTCTATTATAAATGTTCACTGTATGGACAAGTTTCTATAAAGGAGAATTGTGAAGACTTTCGTTTGGAGTGTGGTACCTTCATGGATGCGAAGCATAGACTCTGAAGGAGAAGAACACTAACATGCAAAAAGCAGAGAAAGTAAGCAGAGATAGAAGCACAAGCGATGAGATATCAGCGTAGGCAGTGAAACCAAGAGTAATGATTAACACCATAATGACAAGAAAGACAAAATGGATTGGACTCAAACTCAGGAGTAAAAGGTTGGCGAAATGTGCTAAAGTGTGAAGAGTGGTTGTGAAGCGTTCAGGAAGGTGATTCGATCGGGATAGAAATGTTACGCGAACTCAGACTAACGATTTTATGCGGCAATGAAAGAATGGCATTAAACTGGAGAAAATGGAAACAGTTCATGCCGAGAGCCTGTACACTCTTTTTTCGTATTTTCATGAACTTCACTCACGGTAGAAACAACATAAACGAACCTTGACCAACACACCAATCCAGCAAAAGCAATAATCTGTTGTTTCCTTGACATGTCATGTAATCATCGATACACAGCGGAGCAATACTACACAATGCTGCTAACGACTGCAGCTGAAGTTCTTCAAACTGCGAAGGGCTCCAAATATCTGGCGACAGCATATCGTTTGCTTTCACGTAAGAGAACAAAGACAAAAGCAGACGACCTGATGACATTATCTAAAACAAAACACATCGAAACTATTGTGTTACAGCACTACGATAGGACAAGTGCAACTTCTGGTTCATCTGAAGCGACGATGCTGGTTTTTCAGAAAATCTCATTGTTTTAATAAGCGCCAAGCAATGCAAATATATTAATTCTAAATTACCTGGACCGCAGTCGAATCTTTCGACATTGCAACCATCGCAGTAGTCAATAACTTTTTAAATTCGAAATCCTCCTGACACTAGAAGATATTATATGATAATAAATCCTACAATGAAACTTATCCGTCTGTTTTTGAAAAACTTGGTATATGACAAACATAATTTACTTCTTCAAATTTCAGATCTTGAGCAAAGCGATGACGCGATTTCACTAGATAGAAATATAATGACAGTTACAAAGTCGTAGATTATGCAGAACATTTCTTATCTTCGATACGTTTAACTACAATTACCACCTACGGTAAAATGAATAAACTGTAAAGAAGTATAAGAACAGTTTATAGGTTAGAAAAGAGTATACATAGGAACATATAAGTCTACCTTCAGTGATGGTAGCGCAAAGCACCAGAAGATCAGTGAATCCAGTTTCCTATTGGTAAGACAATATTTGATTACATAGATGATATCTGCTATATGACCATTATTTCTGTATAACATTCAGTTAAATTCAGTGTCTTACCACAAAAGGTGCAGTCGGACGAGATTGTGCAATCAAAATTAATAAGACCAAAATATCATTTCTAAAAACACAATTCAATTGCAAGAAATGAAGCAAAAAAAACAACATAACTTCAAAATTCCTCCCAATGAACGTAAAAAAGGCTCTAAGAAAAATATGCACTCTTAACAATGACTAGTCATCTTTCCCTAGTAGCATTTAGTACCTCAATCTTTTCGACAAGAACAATCTATAGGATAAAATTGTTCCAGTACCTAAGTTGCTTATTTGCTTGGCTGTATCCTTTCGTGACCAGTAATTTAAAAGCGTTGTAAAGGGCGCTAGTGTTGAAAAGAAATATATCTGTCAAACCATACCCAAGGACAGCACGTTTAACAATACAAATGTACTACAAAACAAGACTATGAAAATAATACGCCGAACACAGGCATTTTTTTGAACACATACCTGATACAGTCCAAACAATCCAACTGCTGGGCAATCTACAAAACACAAGATAGTATACAACAAATACACGGATTAGCAAAACAGGATTCCACAATACAGTGATGTTGAAAACGCTTCATACGTTACTAACGTTCGTTTTCGAGCCATTGTCCAACATATTCCACAAAACGTCTACGGACAGAAACATTCTCCTGTAAGGTGACAGGACAATAATATGAACAAGTTGACCAACAGTTTTAGCACACTTTAATAGTATAGTATATACTATACCAACTTCAGTTACGCAGTCCACACAGCGCACAACTTTCGTAACTCATGTTCATAATAAAAATGAACTTCAATGTCCGAATAAAAAGGCTAAGACAAGTTAGTGCATGATTGGCTTTCAAAAGGAAACGATCGAGAGATACACTCGTGAGCGCAACTACCTGAAAGCTTCATGCGTATCAGCCAGACCTCTACAAACAATACGAGCGCCTCCGGCAGATAGAATATCGTCACAATTTGTCGCTAAAAATTTACAAAAAAACCTTGTTACACTCTTCTGTGTCATATGCTATATTCTAGCATTGTAGGTGTATAGTACCACAGGTAACGAACCAGTATTGCAGGAAATTGTAATTCGGTTAAAAGACACTACATTCTCCAATAGAGCTGCATCTATTTCGTACACATGTAGTGAGCAATGCGAGAAGTCTATTTCAAGGAACGAGTACGTACATCAAACAGAAAATCAGTCTGTCCCTAGAATTCCAGCGGCAAAGAATAGTAGGTATTACCTGAATGAGACAAGTACTGTAACGTGTTTATAAGCTCCATTTTAACATCATTGTCACGACAGCGCTCCAAGCACTGCAATTAAAACACTCTCTTAAGGTATATAACTGTGCTTCTGCCAGCCCCATTAGTTCATGAATACTCTCCAAACACTAACTACTAAAACAAGAAATTACCTTAACAACAGCTTGCACAGCACCACTTTTCTCGACAACGGATTTATTGAAATCTGGACTAGTTGGCTGGAATCCTTAAGAAAAAATTAAAGATATATTCTTCATGCTAAATTGACAATATGTTGAGTTCTTCTAGAATTCAACACTTTGATGCCCAGACAGTCCAATCAAGTCTGAGTTTGCCCACTGCCTTCCGGCAGTGTATTAATACCTACACGTCACCAAAATGATCGCTGGTAGACTAGCTAGACCCATTTTACCTCAGTTATGACCTCATGAAAAGTGACAGGAGATATTCTTACAAAAAACGAGAGACAGTCAACAACTGCTGGTGAAAAGGGAACAATCACCAGAGTTGCATGTTGCATATTATGAGTCCTTTGAACAACAAAAAAACATATATACCGATACAAACAGTTTGACTGCCCTCTGAAGAATAGAACTTTGTCAATGCTTTAGCCACTTGAACTTGAACAACAATATTTTCCAGACACATCAAATTTCCTGAACAAATGTGAAACAAAGTACACTCCATTCAATTCCTATGGTATTACACACTGATTCAACACAACCATAGTGTCATACAAGAACTGCAACGGTGACAGAACTGAGCTATATGCCTGATACGTTTCTCTGTCACTTCTGTCTCAGTACTGCTACTTCTACTTCACCTAGTTCTATGATGAATTCAATGACAGTGGTAGAGAATGTTGATTGGTCAGAACTCCTCTCCATCAAAAGTGGATTTCTATCCAAAATAAGAAATACACAGTGACAACAAAATGTCATAAATGTGTAAATGAATTCTTTTGCCATGAATACCTGCAAACTCTCAACATATCACACAATGGTTTCTCGTAGGACAAATCTTTCGTTACATTTCTTCCACAAACTGCGAGTAAATGACCAACTGCCCAAATATCTTTGATTAGCTATGTTATAGTTAGTGTTAAGAAGAAATAATCATAGACGATAACATTCTCTAATTCGCCTCCGATTCATTAATCTGCTGCATGTATAATATATGGAGTGGAAATTTCACATAAACTTTGTTTTGAGTCGACATGTATGGATGTCACTCATCGTGAAATTGGATTGGTTGCAATTAGGTTGGAAGACTGGTCAAGTACAAAGAAATGTTTCATTTTGCAACATGGACTTTTTACCTAATAAATTTGCAAGAAAGCTCTACAGGTCAGACAAAAGTTAAATAGTATAAAACAATTTACATTAACAACAGGATACAAATCCCTTTTTAAATTGCAGGGTCAATCTCTTGATTGCACGGACATGACGATCAACTAGCTGTTTCTGTAGCGGAATTAAATAAAGACAAACTGAATCAAACGTTAATTATACAAGGCACAAATTCAACTCCCAAACATGTGATTGCTTATTCTCATCCTTACTGAGTGTCGATCCGTGAGCAGCTTTAAAGTTCCTTCAACAGTTACGGCACTTTTTGTTTCCTAAGAATACGTATAATACTACAAATACTGTAATGCCATTTGTACACAGGGAATTCTGCTGCAATGATGAGAATGTTGATGGCGTTATTTCAACTTATTTCGATAGCATTATAACAGTTGCGAAAAAGGTGCGTGGTGCAGTTATACCAACACGAAAAAGTAAAACGTAAATTTTCATATTGTTCTACCTTTGCATTTAAGGTGTTTAGCGCACTGTCAGGTACGATATTATTCACTAAAGGTATTGTTTTTCGAGTTGCAACGTCCACCATTTTGAAAACAATCTTGCAACTAGGCAACTAGAATTGTTCACCCGGTTCGGTTAATATATTTACTTCCGCAGAAAAAGTCGACGCTAGGTTGCCCGAGTTCACTGATTAGCCTGCACAAAGTTCACTAGCCCGCACCGCCCGCCGCCGCAGCTGTTGTGGCTGTAGATATGGATTTTGATTTTCTAGTATAAAAACGTAAAAAGACGTTTATTACCTAAATACTTGAATAGTATACTTTGGACAACGTTTTGCGGTGAATGATGGAAGTTCGTTTGGTAGGAGAAGGAAGTACGAGCGCTGAGAAGAAAAATATCAGAGGAATTCCGAAGCTTCGTGAACTATTGAAGAGACAGAAAGGTGACACAGAAAATGCCCTTGATGGAGTGCCAGATGTTGAGTTTACGTACGCAGATGCGCAGTCTATACAGGAGGAAATAGCCGAATTGTACAGCTATACGGAAGAAGAAGAATTTACCCGAAATAAAGAAGCATTTTATGATATGTTCCCCGCTGTAAAAAGTTGGCACGAATTATCAGATAATAGCAAAAAATCATATCTCAATCAGTTGATCAATAAAATCGATAGTATTGATGATGCAATCAGGATTCCAGCAATACATGCGCTGTTGTATTTAGCCCAAGGGGCTTTCGAAGCTGGAATGAATGATGATGAACTTTTCAAGCAATCAAGGATCAATGTATTTCTGATGTATTCGTGTGGAATCGTGCACCTCATCATTCAGTTGTTGAATATGGAATCTGAAAATCCTAATTCTGCAGTCATTATAATGCAGAAACCATCCATCTCTATCGTTGATAGTGATCTGCTCAGAGTGTATCTCAATATTTTGTACATCATGGTTGAAACAATGAGATACGATGATCCAACAGACACAGAGTTTATGATGGAACAAAGAGAAGCATTTATATTTGAACTGAGTCAACCAGTTTATGACGAGTGTCTTCATATTCTATTATTTGAGATGGTTGTCAAGTTTTGTGCTGGAAGTTGTCCATATTTCCCAATCAAGAAGATCTTGTTGCTGCTTTGGAAAACAGTTTTGGTGACTCTCGGTGGAATGAAAGAAATTGACAAAGTGAAGAGACAAGCAAGACTTGATGCTGGTTTACCTGAAACATTTGATGAACGGCCTCTAGAGGAAAATGGTGACCGGCCAGCAGAGAAAGGTTCAAGCACAACTGAGGCAGATGAAATTGATGAGCTAGATGATAACGAGTTCAAAGCTGCCACACGCAAGCCTCGACCACGACCCAAAGTCCGCCAGAAAGATATTGATTTGTTCCTTGATGCAACCCGATCAAAATTTGTTGGTTATCAAATAACTGGTGATGACAGTACCTTGGCTGGTCTTCCAAATCCCATTCATGAAGGACTCCATGTCATGAAGAAACATATCTACACCTCACTTGGAGATTTTCAACTAAAACTTGAAGAAGAAGCCTTGGAGCGTCCTTTCACAGCAAAGAAATTCCAGTCAAAGAATGAAGTTTGTGAAACATTGTACAAATCATTACTTCCAAATATCCCTCAATATATGATATCTTTATTGAAAATTCTACTTGCATCATCACCAACTGCAAAAGCCAAAAGTGATTCCATTAATGTTTTAGTGGATGTGCTACCAGAGGAAATGCCCACCACTGTCCTTGATTCTATGCGACTTGGCATCGATGTGAATCGACACAAGGAGATCATAGTCAAAGCTATTTCTGGTTTGCTTCTGCTCTTTCTTAAGCATTTCAAGAATAACCATATCTACCAGTTTGAGTTCATCAGTCAAAATCTAGTGTGTGGTAACTGTATTCCATTGATCTTGAAGTTTCTCAACCAGAATATTTCCTCATATATATCCACAAAGAATTTCATTCCTCAACTTGATTTTCCAGCATGTGTGTTGAGTGAGAAAGCTGCAGTTACGGCAGAAAGTCTGGAAAATAATGGTTCAGAATTGTGTTGTTGGAGGAACATGTTCTCCTGTATCAATCTCTTGAGAATCCTCCAAAAGTTGACCAAATGGAAACATTCGAGAACCATGATGTTAATTGTGTTCAAGTCAGCACCCATCTTGAAGCGTTCCCTCAAAGTGAAACATGCTATGATGGAGTTGTATGTCTTGAAGTTATTGAAAGCTCAAACAAAGTACCTAGGTCGAAACTGGAGAAAGTCCAATATGAAGACCATGTCTGCCGTCTACCAAAAGGTGCGTCATCGCCTTAATGATGATTGGGCATTTGGAAACGACATGGATGCCAGGCCATGGGATTTGCAAGCTGAAGAAGGGTCTCTCAAGTCTTGTATTGATCGCTTCAATAATATGCATTATGGAAGCACCACAGATGTAACAGATGAATATGATGAATATGATGTGAAGCTTCACAGTGTTTTAGATTCCTCTATTGAACTCTCAGATGATTTCAAAAATGCTTATGAAAAGTGGCTTGAAAGAGAAGTATTTTCAGCTCCAATTGAATGGGAACAATTATGCAGTTGTTCATTTAAAAGAGAAAGTTGTATTGACTGGTCATTGTGCCATTAATAGTGTTTGATTGTGAAATATGCCATTTATAAATGTCTTCTGTAAACAAGCAATGCAAAACATTTACCAGTGTATAGTACTCATTTGTGCAAGCTAGCAAGTAAAGTCACTACATGAAGCTATTCATGTCATCAGCCATGATAAACAATGGTATATAACCTGGATTTTCAGACAACTTTCATGTAAGTCTCGGCACACGGTTGCTCATTTCACATTAGTACTTTGCACTCCCAGTGAACATAGAAATAATACAACTAGAACAAATTTACTAGTTAGCCTTATATGACTAAACTGTACCATATAGTATCTTTCTGGAACATATGGAAGTGATAGCCTGAAACAATAAACAACTACTTTGTTTTTATACTTTATTAACAACTTCAATCTAAGTTTCTTTCATTTCACGCAGACGACGCACAGCACTCCTTACAGTTGCAGCAGCTGTAGTGCTAAAATATACAAAAGAAAATGAAGTACAGGGTTCTATGGTTACCAGTTCATCTTACATTGACCATTAATAGGAATGAATAGTTTCCCCCAGCATCAGAGTAAAATATATAAATAAGGCACACTAGGGTCTCAGTCAATGAGGTACCAAATAAATACAAGTTTACCATTTGTATGCACTTCAATGCAAAACATGAAGAATAATTACCTGACTACCCAGGCTCCACCTGCCAATGTCTTATTGCATCCTTTACAATGCCATATTCCAACACACCTTCTTTTTAATGTGTCCTAAAATTATGTTACCAGGTACCAAATTTTATAGAAGTCAAGACAAAGTAATTCATAGGGAATGAAGCATTTTTTCAGATTGTAGGAATATTTCTTTTTGGTGTGATATACCCCTGCTGTATCGAGGCATTCACAATGCTAATTTGCAATTCCATCAACTATGCAATATACTCATTACAACAACAAGAGTCAATGCACAAGTCAAATTTTATGACAATGTACCCACTGAACTATATACACATGGAAGGCTGACTTCCGTCAATCGGGCAACCAAAAAGTGAAGCCAAAAATGGCGGCTCATGAAGCTCTCTTGGGCGTCATTCTCAGACCCCCAAATGCGCGGTCAACTTAAAAATGGCAAGGATTGGGCAATGTTTTGGTGCGTTTCTTTTCTATTTTAGCCGAAATAATGCTGTTCCTTTTCCTTTCTAAATGGTCCAGCAACAGGAAAGTATGGAAGAATTACTTATATTAGAAAACATGATCAATATTTGGCTATTTATTGAAAATAAACATGTTCAGTGACTCTTCTTGTTTTTTCTATTTAATTTTATCATTTTTACTATTATAAATATTGGAAATATTTTATTGAAATCATATTAACACCATCACCAATTTCACATAAATCAACATCATAAATATTAAATCGGCTGAAGCAGAGAAGAATCGTGCGAAAACCCTGTATTTATGGCCAAAACAGTGCGCACTCCTTGCCATTTTTAAGTTGACCGCGCGTTTGGGGGTCTGAGAATGACGCCCAAGAAAGCTTCATAAGGCCGCCATTTTTGGCTTCACTTTTTGAGCCGGAGTCAGCCTTCCATGTGTATATAGTTCAGTGAATGTACCATGCAAAAGTTATAAATGCAATCACCCTCCCAACCAGGAGTATGCTTCTGGACAAATTTGAGTCCATCCAGGGGGGAGATTATAACTTTTGGCATATTTCACTTAAGTGAGAAAAGCCAGTTGCAAGATTTCTATCAATACAATACATTACTTCTGACAGTGGCACTGCCAACTGCGTAGTGAAATAAATTTGGCATTGGAACTTTTGAGCAAACAGTCTCTACATATAAAAATTCTACCTGTTTGGTTTATCATTTATCATTCAATGGTACAAACGTGAAGTGTTGTCAATATTATGTGCTAACCTTTCCGCAGAAAGTACAGGTGTATCTAGCGTGTTGTGAAACTTCAATTTTTTTGATCATTTTCCTCAACGAAGCGCCATATCGAGTACCATATTTTCCAACCACTCCGACTTTTTTCGTACGTTTAGCCTGAAGAAAGTATGCATGCAATTTGACAAAGAATCCACGAAAAGAAACAAGACAGGCGTCTTAAATCGATTTATTGATAGAAAAAGACAATTAAATGGTAAGATGGCTGAAAAATTGTAAGATTTTCATAACAACTTTACCATTCTTTATTGCTTCGTTGAGAGAAGACGAGAGAGAGAGAACCTGAGAGATAAATATTTTGTCAGGAGACCGCTGGATACTGAGGCGCATAACTCGTCCCCAGCTTCTCTTGGCCACTGGCGCGCTTTGGCGGGAATTTTGGAAAATATAAACCATAAACAAAATACTTTTTGGCTTGAAGTATAGATATTAAGCACTCTGAAATGCCTGTGTCATTTCATCTCATTCAAGCATGAGTAAAAAGAAAGACAATGAAGCTGAAGGTATTTGATATATTTAATTTTGCATATTTTTCATCTTACAAAAAATTAAACGTAGAAACATAACATTTGTTGATCTGAGTGCTTGAAGTCTGGTTTGCATATTGATCGCACATTACAGAAAGTTGGAGATAATAGGTTTGCAGTGTCGGTATGTAAGAAATGATTCAAATTGTGTCTATAAACATCAAAAATCTAATCACAAAGGTGAGAAAAAACCTAGAAACCAGGTTAAACTGCCAAAGGTCTGTCAGGAATCAGTTTTATAGTGATGCGTTTTTAATTTTCTATTGTAGCTGCTACTTCAATTCTTGACTATCTGAACAAGCAGAATAGACCATACAGTGCAGGTAAGGCAATTGTTTGAATATACACTTGAATATGCGCATGAATATATCATATCCAAGCAATCGAACCAACATAAGCTTCTGCTATCTTGTAGACACATTGAAGTTAGAATATTATTTTGTGTTATAATTCTATTCTTTTAACAGGCGATATTTTCTCAAATTTACATGGAAAGTTTGGAAAGACTGTTAGTAACTATTACATCATACATGATTCAACATAGATTATTTATTCATTAACTGTTATTGATTATCTCATTATCTTATTTGAAATGTATTGTTAAATATTTCCTAGGCTGTTGTAAAAACACTGGAAAGCTTGGCATCATCAGGAAAAATAAGTGAAAAGGTTTATGGAAAGCAGAAAGTGTATGGCCCCAAACAGGTATGTTATGGTAATTTAAAGTTTTGAAAGCTTGGGTTTTTGAATAATACCTGGCACATATGGTGTTGTTATACTGCTCAAGTCCAGGGGTTTTTTTGTGTTAGAGAGAATATTGAAAAACTTTGATGATCTACATTGAACAACCAACTAATTCAGAAATGAATGTGTTAACTAAATTTACATTAAGAAACACACATAAAATTTAATAGGCTCAATATGAAGACTATAATGAAACAGACCTAAAACAAGTTGATGATGAAATTATGAAATATGATCAAATGTGGAAAGAACTGCAAGGCTCCTGTAAGACTTTAGAAGAAGGTATTCTTCTGTTTATATCATGCACTTCTCACATCTAGCAGACTATATGAACATATAATATTTTATATTAACATATACATACGTATATAGATTGGCCAATCAAATCTAGAATCACCATTCTCAGTTGGTAAAATTTTCCAGTTTTCAAATGTGCTCAGTACTTCAAACCAAAAAGCCACAAGCATTTATGCTTTACTGATTTTAACCTATTTAATACCATTATACTAAGTAATGTCTCCACCCACGGGTTTTACATAATGTGTTTCCATGCTGCTCCTTCTATACTTTATACTGCATAGTACATTTTATGTTTTGTGTTTAACAAGAATTTAAAGTATTGAAGAGCAGCTTGACTACAGAAGAAGCAATAGCAAGACTTGCAGAACTCAGTCAAAAGGTAATCATCACTGTTCGTGCCAAATCATTTTTAACAAGAAAATGTGGTTTATGTTTCTTGCCTATAACGGCCTGAAACTATTGCATGATTAGGATATGCATTTGGTTTGGCCACGGGCGCCGGGACTCACCTTTCAAAGGCGCCTAACATTAATATCATTGCTAATTTTCTATCACATTTGTACTCTATGTATAGTGTACTGAGTACAAAGATCATTTGAAGCGTATTAAAACAGGTACTATTTTCCACACATATGAAATATACTGTTTGTGAAATAGAAATTTTTAAGTAGTACTTTGCGTGCACACAGATTTTTTTCTATGTAAATACATTAGCATCAATATAACCTACATGTACAAGAATAGATAGAAATTATTGTTGGTTGCTTTTTTCAGCTTCGAATCATGTTTCTCCCGCTGAAAAGGAAAAGGTATTGCGCGAATATACGCGTGCACCTCACTCAGAGGGCACTTCGATGGCTTTTTAAGGATTTGCGAAGCAAAATCCTTTATGTCGTCGTCTGTGTAAGTAAGTGAGTAAGTGAGTAAGTAAGTGAGTAAGTAAGTGAGTAAGTAACAATAGAATGGCGATTAGTTCCGACGACTCACATTCTCGTAAGC
>JAODVM010133302.1:0-15359 GCA_025400095.1 Phenganax marumi | reverse complement strand
TTTTAGAAGAATTCCTAGGAGGTCAAAAAATAAATGTAAAAGATGGACCCAACTCTGAATATTTAATTAGAAACTTTAGCATAAGAGAAAGCCCTGCTGGAAAAGTTATTGGTGGCTCATTTAAAGGAAAACCTATTATAAAAATATCTGGTGGGAAAAAAAACTTACTCAACCATTAAAGAATTTAAAAGTTTAATCAATGAATTTGAATCACTAGCTGAGAGGTCTGGAGAAGAACATGATCTAACTTTTGCGGCTCAAATTGAAGAACTCGAGGACAAAACGTTAGAAAATAGTGATCAAATAGTTGATCAAGTAAGAACTTCTGTAGTAGAGGCTCTTGATCAACAAATTGATGAGCTAGTGAACAACCTAGAAGAAAATAGTGAGAGGTTCTTTTTAACAACAGATGAATTAAGACTTTTGAGTGGATGCGTAAACCTTCCAGAGTCACAAACTTTAAAACAAAAACTTTATTTAATAGAAAGCGAATCTAAACATTGTAAAATAATGGAACGAAGTGAAGAAGATAAACAAAAAAAGGTAGTGAATAAAATGTTTGAAAAATTAACTGCAACACTAGCGGAAAAATGTAGACTAGAGTTAGACGTTAGAACTGTAGAGCCTGAAACAGTTGAAATTATACAAAAAGAAGTAGAAGCTAACGACCTCAACCGGTTTGAAAAGTTTAAAAAGTGGGCTAGAAAAACTTAGTTGGACTCAGTGCCGTTGCTATAGCAATAGAAGGAATCATAACAACTGTCGTAAGTGCTGCAAGATCAGCTGTTAAATCTGGAGCTAAAGCAACAAGTGCTCTTGGAAAAACTTTAGCAAAAATAGCAAAAGAATTAGGTCCAATCGCAGGTGTTGTTTTAAACTTGTTAAGTACAGCTTTGAAGTGGGGGTCAAAAGGAATAAGTTTCTTAGCAAATAATTTATGGATATTAGCTTTGACACTCACATGGTTTGTTTATGATATGGTTAAAACACGAGCGAAGCGAGCGCGAACAAAGTGAGCGAAAAAAGAAAAAAAAGTAATAAATAAATGAATACTTTAATACCAGGTTTTAGAAAACTGAAAATGTCTGATATCAAAGGTATTAGAACAAAACATAATATTACTTTTAGTCCAAACAAAGCAAATCCTGGAGAAGAAATATACGTGGATATTCCAAGATTGAAACCTGATACTTGTTTGGTTCCTGATAGTTTGAATTTGAAATTTGATTTTAAGAATAAAAATAACAAATCATGGTTCTTGAATAATCTTGGAAAACTATTAGTTGAGAATTTAACAATCAGTGTTGGAGGTGAGAATGTTTATGATAATAATGGTCAAAGTGAAATTGAAGTTTACAAAGATCTCTGGTTGCCTAAACATGTTCGAGATGAACTTGTAGATTATGGAATAGGTAATGAGAACACAAGAAAGATCATTTCTGGTTCTAGTGATGGTGCAAAAACTGGAGACGCTCAAAAAGTATCAGATGCTTTGATGGCAACTGTTCATGGAACAAAGCAGAAGATTAAACTTAATAAAATTATAGGTGATCATGGACTGTTTGCTCCTTATGGAATGTTCCATAATTTTCAATTTAAAATCACATTACCTGAGGCTAAAAATATCATGGTAGCACAAACTGGAGAAAGTGTTGAAGGTTATACTTTGGAAAATATTGAATTGGAATATGAAACGGTTGAAAATGAAGAGTTGGCTAACCAAGCTTTGTCTGGATATGACTATGGTAGAAGTATAAGTTTTGAACATGCAACTTTGATGAAAACTTTGGAGTGGGAAAAATCTAGTACTCTAGAGAATGAAACTATTAATCTTCCAAGAAAAAGCATGGCAGCAATTGTGATGTTATTTAAAAATAAGAAAGTGACTGACAGTGAAGAATACTTATATCCTAATATAGAATCGGTAAAAGTCACAATTGAAGGAGTTCCAAACCAAGTTTATAGTCAAGGAATTCAAAAAGAAGACTTGTATCCTGAAGCAGTAAGATTCTTTGGAAATCAAGATCTTAAAAATATGACCATTAGAAAATTCTTTAAAGACAAGTTCGCTCTTGTGATTGACTTGAGAACAATAAGTGATAAGAATTTTGTTGGATCTGGGAAGAAACTTGTGAATACTCAAAACGGAGTATTACTTGAAATTGTCAAAAAAGCTACGTCAGCAAATATGCTTTGTAAGATATTTGTCATTAGTGATGGACTGCTTAATTTCAAAAATAAACTCGTTGAAAATGTTTTCTATTAACCTGTCTTTTCTTTGGTCAGTTAGTCTTTAAACTTTAAAAAGTTTAAAGACTTTTTCGTATCTAAAAACCAATTTTGTAACTCATTGGAGGTTTTAATGATAGGTCTAACCTAGCATATTCAACAGTATTCAACCAATCTAGGATGTTATTTTTCTCATCCTTAGAAACATATCTTAAGTATTTTTTAAAAATCGTCTCCATATCATTTCCATCTGGATTAAAAAACACAACAACTCGTGAACAGTTATCACGAAAAGGTTTAGCAATCGATGTAAATTGTTGAGTAATCACAATCGTACTAATACCAGCATGTCTTCCTCCCATTCCTAATTTTACAAGTTCTGATGTTCTTTTCTTTACAAATGCTCCTGAGGCACAATCATCTAAAATAATAAGTGAGTTAAAACCTTTTGCAAATCCTACGATATATTTCAGAAATTCTTCTACATCATCATGTTCACAAGCTATGACTATAAATTTTTCATCTTTTTCATACTTCCAACGATGATAGGTTGTATTGTACTCATATGTAGGACAAATTAAAAAAATGTAATCAAAATGTCCTAGATACTCATCTTCAATGAATTTTAGTAAATAATAAGTTTCACCACAATTTGTAGCTCCTACAATCATCATATTAAATGGTTCTATAGATAAGTCTTTTTTCTCAGACCACTGTTTTGATTTATTAGATAAGTCATCTATGACACCTAATTTTTCCTTACTTAATTTACTTGTAACACTCATTTATTTTATACTTACTTATATACGCTCAATTTTTTGTGCAATCATGCGGAACGATATGCAAATTAGGTTGTGACATCATCAGGTGTGTTTGAACATGTCTTGTCTTTGGAATCCCCATTTATTTTTTTATTTACAACATGTTTTCCAATAATAAGTCCTCCAGAAAGAACTCCAATCAAAGGAATATAGGGTGTAATATATTCTAAGATTAATTTTACATCTTGACGAAATGGTTTATTGTCTATATGTTCTAGTCCTAATTCTGTGGAATTGTCCACAAGTTCGAGATATTCCAAAAATTCAGAAAATTTTCCAACAACTGTATCTGTTAACATTTCGTTTGTTTCTTGTAATTGTTTTCTTTGGTAATCTTTATAGATTTGTTCTAATGTTTCATAACTAGCTTTTTTTATGTAGGTTTGTGAATAATGTTTTCCATCAGATCGAATAAGTTCTTTTGATTCAGAAAGTTTTAAAAGTTTTTCACGTAATAGTGTTTGTTCTGAAGAACTCATTTATTTTAAACTTTTTGGATAAATTAGTATTACAAAGTGTGTGCTTAGGCTTGTTTGGGTATGTCTGTAATAGTAGCTAGATTTTCTCTAATAATCACCCTTTTTTATGTTTTCAAATAAACATTCGGTGAAAAAATGCTGACATCAGCATATTCTTGTCCCAGTATCCCCCTTTTCACACTACTAACATTGCCCAAGTAGTCATCAAAAATTGTCTTCATGTCTCTTTTGTTTGGATTGTAAAAAGAAGCAAGCCTAGAAATGCTTTCACGATAGGGCTTAGCAATGGAAGTAAGTTGTTGTGTAATCACAATAGTACTAAGCCCAAAATGTCTTGCTGAATATCCAAGCTTTACAAGTTTGGACATTCTACTTTTTACATACTTTGTTGAAGCACAATCATCAAGAATAATAAGCGAGTTTGTTCCTTTTGCACGGTCTATGACCAGCTCTAAATAATACTCCACTTTATCTTCTTCACAATCTATAACTATAAAATTTTCTGCTAGATCATATTTCCAATCTTGATAGGTATCATTCCATACATAAGTGGGACAAATCAAGAAAATAAAGTTAAAATGACCCACGTATTCTTGCCCTAACATGTTTAGGAGAAAACGAGTTTTTTCACAACCCGTAGGCCCGACAATGATCATATTAAATGGTTTACCTGCAGTTAAAGTTTTGTCTTTGAGTGGTTTAAAGGCTTTTGCTTTACTTGAGACTTCCTTTATGGTTCCAAAGTCTCTTCCTTGTTTTGAGTTGGTGAGCATTCTTTATTTATAGTTTTTTCTTTTTTTTCAAAAAGTTTCAATTTTGAAATCTGTGCATCCGCCATATGTTTTCCTACGATAAATCCTCCTGATAAAACTCCAACAAATGGAATCCAAGGTGTAATGTACTCAAGGATAAATTTTATATCTTGTCTAAAAGGCTTATTGTCCGAAAGTTCTCTTCCCATTTGCGTTGAATCTTCAATGAGTTCTAAGTGTCCCATAAGTTCTGAGAATTTTCCTATGACAACGTCTGTAAGCATATCGTTTGTCTTGTTTAGTTGATCACGTTTGTAGTCTTGATAAATTTGATCAAGTACTTTTTCAGAAGCTTTTTTAATATAAGTCTGTGAATGTTTTATTTCTTTTTCAGAAGAAAGTTTTAAAAGTTGTTCTCTAATGTTTTCACTGGTCATTTATTTTATACTACAGAGTTCTTTTATCTTATAATGTCCGAAGGGTAGTGTGTTAATTTTGTCTGGAAAAATGTATCTTTTGTCGTCGTTTGAACTTAAAGCCGTCTTCTCTACTGTCTCTGTAAACAAATTGTGTTTCTCACTTCGGATAATCTTCATCTCTCTTGTTACTGGGAAACCGCTGTATAAACAGTCTACATAATGACTTAGTCCTAGTGTTTTGTCAACGACAGATTTCTTTAGTCCTTTAGACTTTTTTACTTCTTTATAGTCTTCCTTCATATAGGCATATAATTTCGCTCGTAGGCCTACAAACTCTATAATTTGTGTGCCACCACACTCATCCTTGAAAAATCCTGGTACTTTTTTATGGAATCGCACTCCTGAGCCGCCAACAAAGTCTCTCGTGATGTAGGGATTATCTGTGATTATTTCTGACGTGTCAAACCACTCTTCGAGATCTGTAGAAATGTCTTTATAGAGATCTTCAGTTTCAATCTCATAAAGCAGTGAGTCTGTGTCTGTAAAACCAAGTCTTGCACGATCGTTCCATTTTGGCTTGATGTAGTCATAGTGAAAGTCAAACAGTTTTATTTTAGAAGTGTCCAAGATGCTCATGCCTATGTAAATAGGTTTATCTAGGACTAGTTTTGTTTTATAATGATGAATTGCGACTAAATTTTCATCAATGATTGTTCGAGACTTAAACTGAGGTTTACTCACTAGTTTTTTTCTTCTATACTCCTTGCTCACCCACCCGATATTTGCACGATTTCGAATATTCTCCATCGTCTTTCCAAAAACGGAATTATTCATAAGTTTAAAAAAATCTTTTTCAAATTTATTTTTTGAAGCAGCTCTAAGATTTGTATTTAAGTCTATATATGGTTTTAACCATGTAGACTCTTGGAACGATATTCCTTTGTGAATCTTTTTTAGAACTAAACCTCTATTAAGATAGTTTTTAAGAGCCGAATGATGTATTACATAATTTCTTTTATTTTCCAAGGTGGTCAAAAGTTTTTCAGTTGTTTGTGTTTTAATTTTCTCCGGTGCTAGTGGGAGGTCCTTGTGTAGATGATGAATGTGATCTGGGTAATCCAAGTCTACTTCTAAAATACAACTAAAGTTTTCCCAGTTTTCAAGTTCTTTTTCTGTCATCCATTTAAAGTTGTGTGTAGGAAGCGGTTGTGACATTGCCCATCCGTAAAGATTATTTGCGTCCCAGTAAGGAATGAAGACACTAGGTTTAGTGGAATCATAATCCTTTAGGTATTTGTTGTTTGCTTTGATGTGTCGTTTAGTTATCATAGCCACACCTCCTCTTATTCCCTGTTCTATGATGAGATACATATTTTCTTTGGATAAAAGTTCCAATGTTACTTTTGTTATTTTTAGAGCCGCGTCCCAAGCTAAACCTGGAGCTGTAAAGTACCAAGCAGGATCTAAATCATAATGTTTCATACATACTTTTCTAAATTGTTCAAATACATCGGCTAAAAGTAGGACGTCTGTTTCTAAGTATAAGTCGTGATAGTCTTTCATGGTGATCATATTGAAAGTGGACCAAACGTTCTGTGCATGAGCATAGTCTTCATCTGAAATATGTTCATCGTTAAGCTTCGAGTAGAAAGCCTCTTTAGAAGGTAAACTTATGTCTTGAAGTCTCTCTTGGCTGTTAATGTGATCATAAGGATAAACTCCATTTCTTGAGAGAAGTTTTAGGTGGTCTGGATAAAATCTATTAAGACAATGACGATCTTGTAGTCCCTTCTGTGTTAGGTTTTTCACTAAAGCGTCTAAACCGTAAGCCATAAACTTTAAGCTGTCTATAAATCTTAATTGATGGCTGCCGCTGTCCACTGGAACGTACTTTGTAAAACTTACAAATTTCTCCCCAGTCTTTGGAATGCATTGAACTCTACCTGGTGTTATATAAAGAGCTTTTATAAACAGGTGAGAATCGTAGCCCTCTAAATTATGAAATACAACCGGAATGAAGTTTGACTTTCTAAGTTGTAGATTACATTGATTATGTGTGGGTCCTCTGTATTTTCCTGTAAAATGGCAATGATCTTTCACTTTGTTAGATTGTTCTAAAGGCTTGTTGCAAATGTAACACTCTGTAGCATTGTTAAAATCTAGTTCGTCTTGTTCTGTAAAGTTTATTTTCTTTGGATTTTTATAGAATCTTTTATGAATGTCTTTTGTCTCTTTCTCAATCATGTCCACAAATACTTTTTCCACAGTCCTAGGTTTGTTAGGATTGTATGTATATGTTACTTTCTTTGGTGGATAAATTGTATCATCAAAACACTTTACTAAATAACAAAAACCGATTGGTTTATGCTCTTGATATTGTCTTGTCTTTTTATCTTTGGTTTTGTCTACTGACATTGTAAAACATTCAAAATCTGAATAAATAATAAACGGAACTTTTGTTTTCCGATCTTGATTTTTAAACTCAAGAAAAGTATCTGGTCTAGGATAATCTGCTTTTGTTGGTATATGTTTTCTACAGAAATCTTTATGCCCCTTTAGTTTATCCTCCTTGTAGAAGTGTTGTAGGCAGTAATCACAAATATAATGTTTTACCTTTTTCTTAGTTTTTAATGTACCAACGAGTCGGCTCATACTACTTATCACAATGTAATGCTTTTCCTCTAAAAGCAAGAGGTAAATGTCTGGATCATCATGTATATTATGAGATGGAAATACTTTGTCTTTCTCATCATAACAGAATAGGTTTATCTTGATGTTATTTCTTTGTTCAAATTTCTTAATGTCTTGAATTGGCGTTGGGAACTTTATACCCGTCCAGTCTAGAGTTTTTGATTGTTGTATTAAGTTGTCTGTAATTCTCTCACGATGTTTTTCACCAGGTTTTGTAAATCTTGCTATTGTCACAGCCCATTTAAAGCACTCTTGATCATCATTTTTGGGATTTATGATTGCCTTTTTGTTTTCTAACCACTTTGGTGTTTGAATGTAAGATGATCCTCCTAGAGGATCATATTTCGATACATGAATAAGCAGTTTATCTATTCTTTCAAGTTGCCATCCAGAACCTTTCTTCCGCTCTATCACAAACTCATCTAAAATTCTTTGCTTCATAGTATTAAAAAGAGAATCTACGTCTACTCCGTGTAATACTCTATGATAAGCAGAGCTAAAATATCCTTCCTCTATTTCTATAATTTTATATGTTTTTGGGTCTCTTTTTACCATTAAGCAAACTAATACAAGCTCCACTTTGTAACCTTGATGTTCTTTTAAAATCTTCTTCACATGAGGAGCGGTGAACATTGTTAGCCAGTAGTCAGGATCTAAAATTTCATTATAGGGTGGTCTATTTTCTATAACATAAGTTCTTTCTCTTCCTTTCATTGCTGTCTCCAACAATTCAACAACTTCTTCCAGCTCTGGTTTATATAGCTTCATTACTTTTTTCTTCATCTGTGAATAAGCACCGGACACTTTTTTTTTATAGGTTCTGGGACAAAGTCAACCAGCCAATTGTACCAATCATTCAACTTTTGTTTCATGACTTGCTTTTTTGTTCTCTTTGGCAGAATAGGTTTTTGTGTATACTTTGTTGGTATCAAAGGCTGAACATTAATGTCTTTTATTGGTTTATCCAATAAGTGAGTAGTCGGTTCTAAAATGAGACTTAGATTGTTTCGTTTGTCTTTAAGCTGATTTATTTTGTCTTGTAATTCAAGTAGTCTTTTCTTTGAAAGTTTAGAATCTTTTGACAGTAATTTTTCTTGTTTTTGTATTTCTTCATTAATTATTTTAATTCTTTGACTTACAAGTATTTGTTTTGGTAGAAAGTTGCTTATTTGCTTTTTAACATTCTATCAAATTTCTTGTAACTAAGCTCTTGTAAAGACTTTTTCGAATTAAAAATAGCTTCACGTCTTTTTTGAATTAAGCTCTTTTTATCTTCCATAGCATTCTTCTTAATATCTTTCCAAATTACCGCCTCTTGTCTAAGTTGTTTTATCTCGTCTTTGAAAGTTTTAAGTTGTTTTGTTTTAGTAATTCTTTCTTCTGATCCACGTTTTAGTGCATATACATCTTTTGACATAATTCTATAAATGTTATCTCGTTCTTTTGCATCTTGTTGTACTTGTTTTCTGTTTCTTTTGACATGTTAATTAAAACGTTTTCCGCTTCAATTTTTATGTTTATCGCTTTCTTAGCCTTGTCAAGATCGTGAAGTAATTTCTTTTTCTTTTCACCTGCTCTTCTTCGATCACTTATCTCAACATTCTTCTGTTTCTCTTCTTGTCGTTTTTGCTGTTTTTGTTTTTGCATAATTTTACCAACTGATAAACATATGGAGTCTTATTTTGGTTTGGCTCTAACTTTAGTTTTGTTTCATTGGCGTACTTCTCCCTAAGTGTTTGTCTTGGTTTTCTTGGTTTAAAATCTTGAATTTTATCAATTGCCTTAAAATTTCCAAAAGTTTGCATATTCTCTAAGTCTTCAGGTGTATATACATTTCCTTCATGTCTTATAAGCCCCTGTATTTTTGAAGTTCTTTATATCTTTTGGTTTTATTTCTCTATCCTTATTTTGCTCTTTTATTGAAGTATCTTGTCTCAAGTTTACTCTAGTTAGAATTTCTTTATTTTCTTGTTGAGGTCTCTTACTATGAGCATATGTTTTTTCTCTCCAAGCTTGTTCTCATACTTTATTCCATCATCAATAAGTTCTTGAAGATCCTTTGGTAAATAATTTTGCTTTTGTTGATTTGAGTTTTTCATTTCTTCTTTATTTATAGTTTTATCGGGGTTTTTTTCAAAAACTTTAAATTTTGAAATCTGTGCATTTGCCATATGTTTTATTTTATGTAAAAAATGAATTAGATTGATTCAATTTTGTTTTGTAATAGTAGCTTATAGTATTTTGTGCTTGGAGCGCGTTGTAATGGTAGCTTATAGTATTTTGTGCTTGGAGCGCGTTGTAATAGTAGCTTATAATTTGCCGCCATCTTGAATATGCAAATTAGGCGGCAAAGATCAAAGAGATGCCGACAAAAATTCTGAAGACCACCCCCTCCATTTTTGAACTTTGTGTAATAGTAGCTTATACTAATTTTGCTTAAATTTTTCAAAAATTTGGGGGGTCATTACTTAAATGAGCCAGAACCCTTAATTTTTACTACTAAAAAATATAATCAAAATACTTCATACCATGTTTTTCAATCATGTTTAATAAATAATGCATTTTTCCACAACATGTTGTTCAACAATTATCATATTGAAAGGGTTTGCTTCAGTGAATAATAATATTTTAACTTCTTTAGGTTTTTTCAATAATTCAGATAAAATTTCTATTCCTTTGTTTTCTTCGTATCCTAATTGTTTGGTGAATCTTGACATTCATCTTTATTATATGTAGGTTTTTTTGTTTATAACATGCTTACCATCAATAATTCCTTTGGTTAAAATACCAATTAGTGGAATATATGGTGTAACATATTCTATTATCGATTATACGTCATGTCTGAATGGTTTATTCTCACTTAGTTCTTTTCCCCATTTTCATAGAGCCATCTATCATTTCCAGAATAATCATCATTTCCAAAAATTTTGTGATAATTTTTATTTGTTTCATTCATTTGTCGCATATCTTTTTTCTACTACTTTTTCTTTTGCTGTTTTAATATTTCTTACTGATTGTTTAATTTCTCCTGCATCACCAATTTTAGCAGTTATCATGTTTAGACTCTTTTTGTGGTCTACAGACTCATTTTTTATAAGGTTTTTTCTTGTTTGCATTAGTCTTAATCAGAGGAGGTTGGTCACAGTCCAAAAAGGACTATGGGTAACAACCTTCACCAATAAGAGGCCAGATAAGTGATAAACATTTAGAAGGTCATTCACAAGTGAACGAGAGAGAAAGCCATTGAGAAAGCGATATTTTGAAAAGAAAATTCCAGTTTTTTGTTTGGAAACAAAAGAAATATGAGTTAAGAAAATTTTAAAGTAGTACTAATCCAAATCTGTATCAAAATCGGCCAAATCTAGCTGACAATGTGGTTTTATACTATGAGTATAAAAAATTATATCATTTTTCACTCGCAGATGTAATGCAAAGTATTTTGCAGTTTTCTGTAAATTAGTTACAGGTTCACATTCTTTTATAAAGTTAACTATTTACAATAATGTCTACTGCTTAAAACTAGGTGGTTGAACCCCATTGAACCTCTTATAGTTACTGAGATATGAGCGTTCAAAGTGGGGCATATTGTCATAAGCAGCGTGCTATCTTGACCTAGTTAAGGTCGTGTGGCTTTTGGTGATATTGGACGTAAATATAATCCTCTAATGTTAAATTTCTTAGATGAAGAAACGTGGAAAGAGAGGTCATGTTAAACCAACGGGAGATACAGCTTAGATACAGCTGGCAGGTTATTTCCATCAAACACAATAACTGGTTTGACGTTGTGATCACGAAGTAGGGAAACCAGACTTAGTATATAATTCAATTACCTGTACAATTAGGAATAAACAAAAATAGCAATTTTCATCGATTCAAATAGCATGGAAGTGGAACATTCAAGTTTGTAAATCGTACAATACATACAACTATGGTATGAGGCTCGGATATTATTCAAACAAGCACGCATATGAATATTCAATGACATATATAGTTGAAATGAGTCGCATTAGCTTGTTAAAATGACAGTTTAAACTGAAGACCATATTTAAAATAAATGTATTAAACAAGTGTTCAAATTTTTGTATGACACTTACTCTTTAGTTGGTAATTCAAGGCCAAACTCTGTCGTACAAGAATACGATGTTTTGTAAAGATATACCAAAGCATCAATTCCCAGGCATTTACCACGATATTCTTCTATGTTACAATCCTTTGTTATTGACTTGAGCAAGCCAAAAGGCCTTTAATACCCATCGACAAATGTATAAAATATTGTTGAGAAAAGCAAGCGATAAAATACTCAGAATTCGAGTGCAGATATTTCGAGTTGATTTGTTTATTCACGCACAGGAGCTCTTTACTGTACAACAGCTATATGCAAATGAACCCACGGAAGCATAAAATAGCAATTCTACCCATGATCCCTTTCGGACCATGACCAACCTCCTCTGAGTCTTAATTTTGCATTTTCAAGATTTATTTGCTGCTTATCCAACTTGTCTAAATATTCCTTTGTCTTTTTTGTCTTATGTTTACTTTGCATCGTTACTCTGTTTAAATCAGCATACCTAAATACATTGTACAGCTAATGTAATACAGCAGAGCAAGTTCCACAAATTACTAAGTGGCCATATACATTAACTTATTTGCACTACAGTAATCACACCAATATTTAGGTATATAAAGATAAAAAAACTTCTCAAATCTGTTTCTTTTTCAAAAAATCTGACTTATGTAATTCATACATTAGTTTATTATGAATAATATCTCTTTCTGCTCCTTTAGTTGTATTTAATTCTCCACGGTTTGTTGTGTATACGATATTGTTTTTCTACTTCTTCTTTTACTAATGAAATTAGCCCACAATTAATGGAAGCTACATACAGAGTAACTAGTATCTGACCATATAAAAAGTACGAGCTGATTTTCTATGTATGTTCTTTTGGAACATTTCCACAATAAATAACCCAGAACAAAGCACACAAAAACTGATAAGTATTAACTGTTTGACTTCTGTGATTTCTCAAGTATGCCATTTCAACAGACATAACCTGTTGATGGTGATCAAGCATCTGCACTACATCGCACTAAATATTTTCATGAGATTTGTTGCCTATAAATTGTTATTATTCTTAGCTCATAATTTTATTAACTTAGCAAGCCAAGATTACAGATATCTCAACAACAGTTGACAATCTAGCATGATCAAGTGGAATTCCGTTAGGCTGATGTAGCCTGAAGCCTTGGTGTTTCAGACACGAGTCTTCATCAACGCAGATAGCAATTTGGATTTACAGTAGGAAGAGTAGCTGATTTCGGTTCTGTTTCGGACAGGGATCTTGATAATCATGTGTGAAATATGAGCAATGTTGAATTTGGGTCAACATCTTGTGAAAGGTAGCTTACAAAACAGGGGTTTGCATATTCAAAGAAGCCAACTACAGCAATTAGTAAGAAAGGTGGATCCAGTAATTTCCACTCTATGTGCAACATGAAACATAATCCGAAGTATTGTCTTATCACCAAATGCTCTCCATTATGTGGATATTTTTTGATAAACTACGCTGATTCTACAATATAAGATTATTTACAATATATAACAAATGTCCACTGACCAAAAAAGGTTTTTATTGACAAGCTTTGGGCCACTAGACTGAGGTCTTCAACAGGTAAAAAATTAATGAAAAAGCAACCTTATATACTGAAGAAATTAATAAAAAATAATGCTAATTTATATTGTGGAGAGTGTTTTTTTTTGTTAGAGTGGTGTATTGTTTCGGTAGTGGTTTGGAATTATTGTCTGCATCCTTAGTTATTTTCGTATGCCACAATTCTAATGTTTTCCTCAATCTATAGTTTCCCCTATCAATTATTTCCGCTCTATCAAAGTCAATTCTATGACCATTCTCCCATGCATGTGATGGTATGTTGGACCCATTCTCATAAGTTTTCACATTCCTCATATGTTCTTTTTTCTGTGTACCGAATTCCCTCCCTGTTTCTCCTATGTATGCCCAGGTGCAATGTCTGCATTAGATCTTGTATACCACATTGGTTTGTTTATCAGGTTCAACTCTGTGCTTTGGGGAAGGAAAATGTTGTTGTAATGTTCACAGTGGTTTTGTTGTTACTGTTGTATCATGCTGTTGTAGGATTCTGGTTAAATGTTCTGTAATGCCTTTATTATATGGCAGAGTAAAGTAGCTCTGATGACTAGGGGGGTCAAGCATCTTGATAAAAGTGCCTACCAGTTCTTCTGGTGATGGAACTGAGTGTGTTGCTTTCCTTCTCTTTATGATAGTGTTGATGGTTCACAATGGGTAGTTGTTTTCATGCAAAGCATTTTTGAGATGTTGGAGTTGTTGGTTTTACTTTCTTCGGTGTTTGGCAATGTTAGAGCTCAATGAATCAATGTCTTAGCTGTACTGACTTTGTGTTTAAGTTAATGATGGGAATTGTAATCAAGGTATCTGTCCATGTGCATTGGCTATCTATAGACATTAATGCGAAGTTTTCCATTTCGACGTGTGATGGTGGTGTCCAGGAAAGCAAGATTATCATTGCTTTCTTGTTCCATGGTGAACTGAATATTAGGGTTAGGGTTAGGGGGCCACTGAGCCAAACATTTCAGTATAAAATTATATGGTGGACACCTAGTATGTACATCAAATTTTGAAGATTCAAGATACTTTTTATTTCATTATTTACCTCATCGATCTACCATGAATAAAGGAAGTAATGTAGATCAGTTTTAAACCAAAATGAATTGAATTCCTTGAAAATATCGACGGTTTCGCTCGTTTAAATGTCAGTGTCTGTTTGGGATGTTTTCACTGGATATCTTCCAAGGATGCTATGAACCGAAGTATTTGCCAATGTTGCATAGATGTGGTAAGTGCATTCCTTTGATCGTCTTGTGAGTTTAATACTGGAGTTTAGGTGGCAACTAAGTGAAGGTTTGTGTTGTAATTGAATACACTAGATCGCACCATGTCAAAGTCGAAAAAGCAGATTTACTTTGAGACTAAACTGCCTCGGTCTGGGTAGCATTATTGCAAGGTCACTTATGAACGTTGTGCCAATCTGAAAAGAATAAAAACCAAGCAGTCATGGCAGATTATTACAATCTTCAATTTTTCCCAAAACATTTGTAGACCAACTGAACATTGTGTTACTTAGTCAATAACATTTCTATTTTTTATTTGCTGATACTTGAAAAGAGCTTTCCCGTGTCCTCTTCTTTATTGTTGGATGTCGCTTAATACATGACATGTTCTTATAGTGTCATAAAAGTCTAAGTGGTTTCCATTTGTTCCCTGTTCCCTGTAAACCATATTTTCAGATTAGTACAGCATCATACATCATGTTCAACTACTTTCCATTGCCTTATAGGTTACCCCAATTACTTGCAAATAGATCTGTCTCATCTTGGTTCAATTATCATGGGTTTCTCAGGTATATGCTGCTTTTTGTTAGCAGTCTTGTATGCAGCAGTGATGATTGAAAACTGCCTGAAGTCTGATTGCATCAAAACTTCAAAGAGATACTGGCTGAATTTTAAACACCACAGATGTTTCTTGGCATCCTTTCTGATCATGCCCACAGCAATTAAATATTGCTGACATGTTTTGAAACCTAATGGTACAAGAAACGAGGGAACTGTACTGCAATAAAAAAATGACTTGTTTACCACCATGCAACAAAAACGTCACTATAGCTTCGAAAAGCATAGACCTCTGAAAAAGTGACAATTTCCCACAAGCAACTTATTGCATTCTTTCACAACTTGCTATATACTTAAAAGTGTCACAATTTTTTAATTTTCACACCCTGTAGACCATTGGGCGAAGCTTGTAAATAGTGTAGAAACAGTGGCGTAGCTAGCGGTCCTGCCGTCCCGCCCGGCGGGACTAAAACTTTCCACAAAAATGAGAAAATGTTTTAAACCAAACCTAAAATCACAGTGTT
>JAODVM010133301.1:0-33561 GCA_025400095.1 Phenganax marumi | reverse complement strand
TACATTGATCTGCTGAAATATCAGTTAATCATGGCTCAGTTTAGCTAGCTATTCAATTGTCCAGTTTCAAGATCTTGATCGATTAAATCGTAAGGAGAATATGCCACAAAAACAATGAAAAACGGCTGTTTTCTACGAGACTACGACTAAATGCTAGCCATTGTCGGGAGGCTTTATCCGTAAAATTGACGCGTTAAACCCCCAGGTTTCTGCTTCAAATCTTGCATTCTTCAATGATTTACAATCTCCATATCACAAATATTTTCTTGTTGCAAAACCATGTCAAAGCTAGTTGGGAAACATCAAAAACTTCGTACAAAAACTACATATTTTGATTTTTTAAGCAAAAATCCAGGGGGGTGTGAATTTAGTGGCAGGCTCAGAGCGAGCCTTGTACAGCGGTAGTTACCCAGCGCATAGGTAACGTGGCCATGGCAACTGGCGTAAGATTTTGTCGAAATCCGCCATGTTTTCGGCTTCACTTTTTTGACTGGCGAAAGATTGGAGCACGCTCTCCAGGTATTATATAGCTCAGTGGTCTCACATGATCAGAACCAACAGCAAATAAGCATTATGCAAATTATTTACCACAATTATTATCAAAGTCAAAACAAGACCGGTTAGGTTTCGGCAGGTGAAGACTTCATTGGAGAAATGATTTTAAATTTGCGCATTTGCATTGCTGCAACCTTATTATGGGTCTTGTCTATTACTGCAATAGCCCTGATCCTTCGCTTGATAGTGCACTATGGCGATGGATTTAGTTCGAAACCCATATGGATTTTGTGGAAATATAAGGACGCCAGAATGTTCAACTACCATTCATTGTGTATGATAATTGGATTTACACTAGTTTCCCCAACTGGTGAGTACTATTACGAAAGAGAATGGAATGGATAGTTTACTAGATTGAATAGTTTACAATGGATGGTTTACAAAAGAATTTTTAGCCAAACGAAGATAGTGAATAAATTTCCGTCCCACCCATCTTCTCGATGCCGTCTTCATTTCAGAAAGGTTAAACACAACTTTGTACTGAGCTTTTTCACGCTTTGAGACGACGCAAACTCACTGAATGAAAAAAACGCTCTATCAAAATGAGTTCTTTGGAAAATCTATCATTGATTTATCATCATACAACGTTCTTAAACATGTTTTTTATTTCATCGACAGCAAAACTTATCCTTGACTTCTTCTCAATACACAAATATCGACCACGTGTTACCCGACGTTGCCGTCGTTAGTTTCTTCATGTATGTCCCCAATGGTCGCGCTCGACTACGAGGCACAACGGTGTGTTCCCGTCTCTCGATCAAAACTTGCGTTTCTCGGCTCGTCAGGCCGCGCGGGTTACGAGAACTATGGGAACAATGTCACACCACTCGCACCCATAGTATAGGCTTAATTCTTTGCTAAAAATCGCGATAAATTTCAATTGCTCGTATAAATGATCTGGTAATCTGATTTATTTCACGGAAAATGCCGTAAGTTTAATATGCCATATTTCAAATTCTACTATTTACCACGTGTTTTGTCGACCAAGGCCAGGGAACTCCATTGATTTTCGAATCACGCTGTGCATGTGCAGTCAAGGACAACTATCCAACCAAGCAAATCCAACATGCATAGTATGTTGATAACAATGATTAGTTTGTTTCAGGTGCTCTCGTGTATCGCTTGTCCCCAGGAAGAATCAACAAATCTTGGCAGAAGATCATACACTTTCTGATACTACTAACCGCATTAGCGTTTGCAAGTGTGGGTCTAACTGCTGTCATAAAGTATCACGACAAGTTTGGCTATAAGAACTTTATCGACGTGCATAGCTGGTGTGGATTGGCCACGATTGGTTTGTTTGTTCTACAGGTAACATCACAACATTCAGACAAATACTCATATGACGCCAGCACACGATATTGCCAAAGTCGCTTATAGGGTTAAACCCAGGTATCATGCAAGGTAGGGACTGGAGCCTAGGGTAGGAACAAGGTTGCAATGCTACACGTGGCATCCTAGTGCACAGGCCTTCCTAGTCCAAGCACCGGTCTGAGATGCGAAGTTCCTTATTGATCCAGACGCGCAAAACCTTAGTCAAGATGCCTAAATTTGTAACAACCAGTGATTTGACTGTTTCAGCTCACGTGGCCTTAGATTTCTGCTCCGATCACTAGACATTCGGCTGTCCAACCTGACAGGATAAAAGCGTTTTGCAAGATCCGCATGCAATGTTACAATTTGAATTTTGTAGTTCGTCGCTGGATTTATCAGTTTTCTTTTTCCCAAACTTCCAAACAATGCGCGTTCAAAAGTTGCAAGATGGCACGTTGTTTCTGGAAAAACCATCATTTTACTGGCAGTAGTCACCGCGATTACCGGCGTCGCCAGACGTTATGGGTACGTACAATAATGTACACTTGGTTGATCCAATCTAATCTAAGAATAGATAGAGCTGAGACGCCAAGCGTTTCGGTCGGCAAACTTCAAACCAGCTCAAATTCGAGAGTTCCAAATCATTTTGCTGCACCATGTAATGTGTCACATACTTTGATGCATTTTGGGAAGGCTATAAATTTACTGTAAATGTACTTAAGAACTTCTGAGCAGCACAGCACAATTTGGACGTTTTGAATTTTGATTTATATGCATTTAACCTCATTAAATTGAAGACTTCTTTAAGAACTTGAAGTTATCGTCGTTTTATTTTCTAGAAATTCTGAGCTGTCAAAAGAACAACAAGTCGCAAACAGCCTCGCTATGGTATTGTTTATCTTGTTCGGTGTGTTGTTCTATGCCTTAACAATGAGTCGCGATCGCTCACACAGTGACAATGAACCACTCATTTGAAAAAATATGGAGTATTACCGCTTGCATGCAGATATATATTGCATAATCTTTTGCAGTGATGTAAAACTCTGCAGGAAAAAAATCCTGGTTTTCAAACTTTGCGTAACACTCTCCTCGCTACGAAAATTGAGTTTTCTTGAAGTAGCAGTCAAAGTTACAAACCACTGCTGGCATCTTCCAGTAGTTCGACAAATGATGTGCAGTGATATTAAATAGTTTCAAACTATGTGACTAGCGAGATATTCAAAAGTTGATATTCAAAAGGCAGCAACAAATATGAAAACAAATATTTTCATGAGCTACACTGGACACGGACTCTGTGTTGTCTTACAACTTTACTATACTACAAGTAAAAAGCATGGTCATAAATATAGTGTGAAAAACTCGGTTAACTTCAATGCAAACTCTCATATTATTTCATAAGTTTATATTATATAATTATTTATTTATATTTACAATACCAACTATATCGCTTCTGTGCATGACGTTTTCTCCTACTGTGCTCCACAAATATCTTGGCAGCCAAAATGTCTTTGCCTAACTCTACGCTTAGAAAACGAACTCTGATCAAGTTGTCTCCTTGACTTCGTGCATTTGGAAAATGACGTCACGGCAAGCTTCTCTGCTCTCACCCTATTGTATGTCAAGAACTTTCAACTTTTTGTTATGTGACAGACGTGGTAATATCTTACGCATTGCAAACTAGAGTTTCGACGTCCCTTTTAGTTAAATGGAGGCCAGCCTTAGTTTAATTTATTATCTTCCAATTAAATCACTGTACAGTCCAACTGCTAGCACATTTGTAAATGAGCTGCATCGTTTATACATAATTTATACAAGATCTTTGCTCTGTTTCTGACAAAAGATTTACGAGGTGCAACATCTCTCCTGATCAACACGAATCGTGCGACGGTCTATGTCTTCTCCAGCTTCTAGCTTAGCGCTTCACAGCATAATTTAACCCCTATTCAAGTTCAAAAACTGGTCAATTTGTCCTTTGCGACTCGTGAACTGGCATCCCATCTCCCTTTTCGAAAGGTGCATCGATTTATCACATGACCCACCATATATGGTTTTATCAAGCAGAGCTTGAGCCGAACTATCCGCATCTATTTGAAACTGGTTTGTCGTCAGTGATGATATATCCTAAACAAATCATCGAATGATTGGTGAGAAAATTGTAGAAAATGAAATTTATTTTGAGCAACTTATTAGGCATAGGCTTCATATAACAGGTACAATATGTCGAGTCAACAGCAGACAATGACATTCAATGGGTCTTTCTTTATCGCCACATGAATTGCCAAAGTAACACACACGAAGCCAAAAGAATGTCAAGTGGACAACGAACCTTATCTTTCTACTTATAGCAATCTGAAGTATGTCAAAGTAGCTACTGCATATATAGAAGGCCATGATGCTGAATTCATTGACACTTGAACATAATTCCAGAACTTTTCTACCAAACGTATATTATGACTATATGAGATAACATTTACCTGAATAACGTCTTTTAAGCAACGAGGTCTTTGATTTCTATGCGAAGAGAATCGAGTCCACTTCTCTGTGAAACTGCCAAATTCAGAGTATCCATCCGCAGATGATGACGTCACCATCACGACATTCTTCAGACTACCACGAGAAGAATGACGTTTGGCAGAGCGAAATTTTTCCAAAAGAAGACCAGAGAAACTATGATCTGCAATAACATTCACTTGCTTTGCTTTGCAACTTCTTATATCGTCAAAAAACTCCTTTATCTCGTATCGTTCCGATTCTTCAGCTTCCCCGTCGTTGTTTCCGTCCCAGATGAGCATTGCTCCGTTGCTCTTCGTCGGCTTGTTCAGATAAATGACAAGAGAATCCACACACTCTGAACGACAAAGGTTCTTGATTTGGCTGCGAATTTTGAACTCGCTCTCTGCAGGGACACTATCTTTGGTCTTTGGAAATCCATCAACTATAAAAGAATTGGATATTCAAACTATGGGAAGAAAACAAGTTATGCATGGAAGATAAAACATTTTCCATTAGTATAAACTAATTAATTCTATTATTAATACACAACCATAGTATAGACGTCATCATAGGCGATGGAAGAAAATCGTCTCAAAGCTGAACCCTGGGTATTGTTTTATGTTTTAGTACAGTTTTTGCAGCTTTGATTTCTGAATATATGAACTTATTTTGTATTCTGCATGATGAAAACCATCTAAAAACGATATAATTCAATTGAAGGTAATTAAAACTTTGCAAAGGATTTGCACGTGATCCTATCACATAAATGCATACGATTACGCATTTACAAGAATAATCAATTCATCGATAACAATCTGTTTTCAGGATTCCCTAAATCACCACAAAAGTGTGTATCAGAACGGTCCTGCAGAAAGGAGCTACACGTTTTAAATTAAACGACGTGCATAGTGGTATAGTAAAAGACTGTCGAAAAAGTTTGACGCAGAGGCAGATGGACAGCGACCACCAGCACTGATCAACATTCTACAAATTTTATAACCGGCAACAGTTTACCGACGAAGCTAACTTAGAGTAGACGTGGCTACTTGTCTACTGCTTAATTATCGCCGCAGTGAAAACTTTATCCAGTGGTGTGCCACTGAGCGGCCTTGTTGCAAGAATTTTTTGCACATGATTATCTTGAAATGGACCTCTTTACTATAAAGCTGTTGCAGCCATATATGGGCATACTCCGGGCAGGCATCTCAGTGACTCAGCTAGATATTCAATTTACTCGCCTCGTATTTGGACTTAACACTAACTGCCGCAGTAAAATCTATATCACAGTGCACATGTCATTCACCACATGGTAATTTGCGGACAAAGTTGGTGCGCATGGGCAGGATGTGTTATTAGCCAACATACAGCCCCAAACATCTATATTCCTATTCATGCAAGAATATACCTAGGTTTGAAAATTTTAATGCCCTTTGTGGGTCTGCAAAAGTAAACACAGTGCAGATATAGACTTATAACGATTCATAGACTTATGGCGACTGTTCCGTTCAGCAATAATCACCTTCCTCGAAGTCAAATAGGAGTTTCAACGCTGACACTCCGGTAGTTTGTTATGTTTTTGTCAAGGTTACCCAATCGTAAAGTTTGCTAAATGCAAAGAAAATAATTGTGTTCCTCTGTTGCTTGGCGATTTGTATCTCGATAGTTCCACAAAAAATAAAATAAGTATAAACATATTAGAGGTAATGCCAAGCAACAGAGGAACCAAACTACTATAGCATTACTTCTTACATTTGTTTGTATTGCGTTAAACAAATTATTGATAAGACTTAATGCTAATGTTAAAGCATCGAAATAACTTTTCAGTATACTATTCGACGTTTTACTTCCATTTTATGGCAAGCGAAAATGTGCAATTAGTATATTATTAGTGCAGTTGCACGCAATGATTGCTTGAAGTGAAGTCGAATTATTCAATTTATTCAACCTGCATATGTTGTAAACAGTTTTGAAGATAACTATTAAAATAAACAAGAATTCAAACGATCTTCAGTGCACGGTGAACGATGGCGAGGAACGTTCTATATGACATCAAATGCACCAGATAACTACTTCACTTAAACCTTGAATAATCATAACCAGCTTACAGGTTACATACATGCTGTATTTGTAACCATGCATGTTGTCAAGGTATTTACTTGGAGACAAAGGTAATATATATATAATCTGTTAATCATATTTAACACATTGGGATAAAATCAGGCGGCCTATTTCATTGGAAATGGAGATGTCTGAAGATAAAATTGTACCCAGTATAGTATTTGCACCAGTTACTGACGAGTGACTGACGAAATTGTGACCTAAAAAGTTCATTTCTCGGTCAGAGGCAGGAAGGGGGAAAATTTACGCTCTGATAACTAGGGAAATGCGGGAGAAATAGATGCATGATCTTCATAATATGTCAGAATAAGTGAACTTGAGTGATCTGTGGCTTGACAGTTTACACCGTCTAGAATATACCCTCTAAATAACACCAAATAAGGAGAACTGAACTATCGGTAATAATCTTTTTCCATAGGTTGACAAATATTTGTGTATTTATTTCTAATCAGTAGGATAGTGATACTAATACCGTAACAGGAAAAAACCTTCCAAAACTATTAACATGCTTAATAATACTTTTGGTGTTTTATCCGAAGATTTTACTGGTGATTAAATTTCGGTGTACTGCTTTTGGCCCGCAGACACCTTACTTTGATGGGAGTAGTAAATACAAAAGGAAATTTAAACTTGCGCGTTCTTCGCCCGCTGACCACATGTGGAAATTTCAAGAAAGCTTTAAAACAAAGCTGAACCCTTGCGTGCAGCAGTTTCTCTTAGGACAAACATCCTGCATGCAACACAAATTTATAAACTGTTTTTATCTCAAAAAACACAAAGTCTCAAGAACATCCGTTACCACGATCCGTTGCTGGTCGAAGTGCACTCTCGCAACATGCTTACAAGAGCAGTGGAGTGGAGGTGCTTATGGATACTTGATAAACTTAGGAGGCACCCACGCCTATACATGAGTCATATTTTGTTAACACTTACCGAAATCGTTCGCTCAAAACGTTCATTTAATATTTTGTTCTGCAAGCACATCAGGTACTGCACATTTGATTCGAAGGTTAATACTATACCGTGACGCTTTGCGGTACCTTACATGTACGAATTTAGAAAAGTGTGCAAGGTTTTTATATAATTTTGGGAGTTATCCGGTTTCATCAAAAGAAACCACTTTACAACAACTTATATAACCTCGACCCCTGGGAAGATTCATGCAGTTGAAACACGCTAATGAAAAAACATTATGCCCTACATATTGCAAACAGAGCGACAATAAAACACATTTTGGAGATGGTGTCAGTGATTGATGAAATTTTAAATTCAACGAATTCTTTTATTACGTTTCGTAATGCACGTATTGCCGTTGAAGATGCAGTTCGGATGTGTCGCCCTGGAACAAGACACTGCACCCCCGTCAAGAGAGGGAACAGTCGAAACGATTAGCGCTTAATGACTGGAATGTGATAAATAAATTCTGGGTGTGTTGTGAAAACTCTGACTAGATTAAATCTAAGCATTTTAAAACATGCAACTTAATGCGTCAAATATTTCCTATTTCCTAATACATTTGGCACCCGTCAAGGAAACTCGCGCTTTTCGCTTTTATTATTTCCAAAAAGGGAAATTCACTGCAACTTAACTTTTTTTTACGTATTTAAAGTTTTAGCTGCCGGGGAAAATGCAGCATGAGACGGCGCGCCAGTCGTTTTCGCCACGCGTACACCTGAAAACTATTCAAGAAAAAAATTTTATGTCAATAAACTAATAGCGTCCGACAAGTGACGAACTGTTTAGTGTAAATGCCGCGTTTGTCGGCGGTTCGACTTGCGTTTAATTCACATTGCTTGAAAGAGTTCGCATTTCGCATGTGTAGGAACGACAATGAGATGGAACAAAAGCCGCTCGCTAAATATCCCCCTCGCTTTGGAATTATGGAGAGATTAATTGAATGTGACGCCCGTTTCGTTTTATGATTCTTCCTTGTTGCTTGTTATGAGCGCCCGACCTCTCAAGCCCGCGTTATTATCTCTCTAAGTCTAATCTCGTTGTCTAAACAAATTTATCATTCAACGACACAGTCATGATGGATGCATTTTATCTAAACCTTGTGCCTAAATAGAACTAAACAAATCATGGGCCTGGTATATTCGTGCCTACATGCACCAGTCAGGACAACAAAGGTCAAAATAAGATTCAATTACGCTAAAGTTACCGCCAATTATTGTAAGGTCACCCAACCCCGTCCCCGAGAAGATCAGGTGCTGCCTGAAGAATAGATATCCAAACAAAAACAGCTTGAAATCGCCGAAATTTTTCCATAAGTGTTGTCAAATTTAATGAAACCTATTAAAGACT
The DNA here is from genome assembly GCA_025400095.1 of Phenganax marumi. Lineage (NCBI taxonomy): Eukaryota > Metazoa > Cnidaria > Anthozoa > Malacalcyonacea > Clavulariidae > Phenganax > Phenganax marumi. The sequence goes on along the minus strand of JAODVM010133301.1, from coordinate 24,777 downwards.
GGAAAATTAATGCGAACGACAGAAATTCGTAATTGCTACTTCAGTAATGACCAACACTTGACCAAGAGTACTGTTTTTATGAAACACGCTTTGTTTTAAAAACATGCGAAGAAATCGTAAAAACACCAAACAATACAAACTGTGATTCTATATACTAGTCAACATGGCAAGATGAATACGCACCACAACATTAATTAGTGCTCTTAAAATAACTCTTTGTGGAATTTTATAAAGCAAATCGAAACTCAAAAGGTTACTTTACCTATAGTAGTCAAAACAGGCCTTAATGTTTAGAGGATTGTAGAAAAGATAAGAAAATATCCAAACAACTCAAATGATGATGACAATACGCTTGCATAATAACAAGGGATTATGTGTAATAAGACAACTTACGTTCAACTAGGTATCGGTTTCCAACGAAGGTGATAATGTTTTCATGTTTGAAATGATTTTTCCTCAAATATCTCCACATCATTTTCACGTTATCTTTGGACTTGGTCGTAGCGGTCTGAGTATTCCATCCTCCCGACAACAATACGGCGTAGTCACACGTTTGAGTGCAATGTCGTTTTCGTATTGATTTCGGTGTGATAGCACAACGCTTCGTATTCAAACACTTCTCATCTAGAGGATGTACAGTCATCGACGATGGACATGCAGCAAAGCCTGCCATTTTAGACTTGCATTCCAACAGTTGCGTTTTAATTTGGTCTTCTTTTGAGTACACTGAAGGAATGAAGTTGATGTCACAACGTTTTTTTCTTCTCCGGTCCTGGAGTCGGTTGGTGCAACGACGGCTTTTCTGAGCAATTGTAATACATTCTCCATCTTCTGAAATTAAACAACATTTTGATTCTTTATTGCGTGGTCATCAAACGGAAGATATGATACCTGCTATACATTCAACATTTAATGACCAGTCTGTAATGAGGTGAACTGAGCTTTGATTCACTCTCACTGTTAAATTTGAAGAAATTGTCACGCTTTACAAAGTTTCGAAATGTAATATAGTTGCGCTTACTGTAATACAAGTACACCTGGGTACGGTTTTCTGATATAGAAATGGACCAGTAAGTAACGGGCCGCAGAAACCATAGAAATGCATAAAATGGAAGGCAGTCGCAGGAAAACATCGACATTGAAGTGAAAGAAAAACAATTGATTTAACGGAATTGACTTCATCAAATTAAAGTCTCTTGTCACAAATACTAAGCGCGCGCCGTCAGTCGCACAAAAGTTCCGCCACAAAATTAAAAAGCAGAAATAAGCTAAATGTCATTTTCCTTCAAAGTGACCGTGATAATTTTTGAATAGCGATAATATTGTTTTTCAATCATTAATGCTTTAATTGCAGTATGTCCCGACCAGCGGCCGACACACTTATCCAACAAATACGTATTCCGCCCAGATAATTAAAATGAAAATTGCATGCGTTGCTTAAAAATGAAGAAAAGAAAGAAATTCAGGTAGATACATGGATATTCAAAATCAAAGGTAAAGAAATATAATACTTACCAGTAAACGTTGATTTCCTGTTGCTGGAGCAATCTGCTAAGGTGCTCGAGTACTCGACAAAGAAAAGCAAAACTGGATGACCAAAACTCGCTTCGGGGTAAGGATCAAGAACCAGAACAGCTTCGTAAGACGTCGGGACAAGCTTAACTTTATCAGGAGAGACAGCATTCAATTTCTGATCAGAGCTTGCAATGTATAGGTTCATAACGCTTCTAGTTCGCAATCTCAGCTCGCTACAGTTGCCATTAGACATAAAGAACTTGCATGGTTTATTTTGGAGTAGCCAGAGGCTGGCGTTTATACGTCGTTCCCACAGTGGCATACTAGTACGACTCACTGCAGATGGTACCGTAGAGGTGGCCAAGACATATCGTGGGTAACTAGCTCGTAAGAGCACGAGTACAAAGAAACAAGTCGCGAACGATTTCATGATGTCTTCTTGACGATGCACTCCAAGAATGATCACGATATGAGGGTGCCTCTTTAAATATAGAATTCGGTCCGGAAGAACTCCACTCATGTACTAATGTAAAATCCAACTGCGGGCCAAGTGTAGACAGTCGAGCTAGTTCCGTCGTGTGCTCGATGCTGATTGGCTGATGCGAGCATCGGCCAGGTTAAAGCTGCAAGAGGAATAATGAAGCGCGAACCGCTCGTTCAAACGACTTGTGCCGAACAATTAATTGTAGGTTTTAGGCAGTAAACAGCCATATTGTGAATTAACTGGCGGTGTTGTAAACACGAGTAAAAAGCGACGAACAATCGTATGAACCACGCAATGGTGATTAATTAACTAATCCAAAGTATATGTTTGAAATTCTAAATACCAACCGACAAACAACGCAGTTCGGTGCTTACAACTTTATACGTTCAAGAGCCAACACTTATCCAATCAGCATCAGAATTTGTTACTGTGGTATTTTAATTCATGTAAAGAGCTGTTTTATTAATATCACAACGTCAAGGTTAAAGTGTTCATTTGAGGTGGACCGAACTAAATAAAACCTCTTTGCAAGTCGCCGGTGTATAAGGCGAGGTGTTAGGTAGACCACGACCATGCTTTTAATAACTTGTGTACTTTGCTGGTGGTCAGTTTATCCGTAGAAATTATGTTTTACTGAGAGAGCACGATTTGTGTTGCATTTAGATAGATACTGCAGCGCACGCATCTAGAGAGAGCAAGTGCGTGGACCTTTGTTACGTCAAAGAAAAAGTCGGAAAACTGCAAGCTCGTTATCGACATCGAATGTAATAAAAACAGCCGATCATATTTGTTGACGTACCACTGATTTACGTTATTGATGCAACCAGATACAGTATTTACTTTGACGGCTGCGCGTTTTCGTGCAAAGAGATTCAGTTAGTTTGACTTCGTATACTTGTTAGCATACAATTTGATTTGATAAGGAAGTAGTCTAACAAGATTGACACTCTTCTACAAGACCAGAGCAATAAAGGCGTTTGTTTACCTGAACACTCGGACATGTAGAAGAGCTATGTTTTGCTGCTTTTTAAGAACCGACCGACGAAGGTTTAGCATTGAGCTACCCCTCGCAATGCTACGTGATAGCTCTTAACTTTACCATGGAAATCCGTCATCAAAATATTTTAATCTTCGTTCATGATTGCTTAAGTGGACTAGCTAATTGATCACAATTCGCTAATTGTGATTAGACAAGGAAATCCCGAATCTGTTCATTTGTTTATCTTTAATTACGACACTTTGCGAAAGAATAGACAAACTTAAGACAAGAGGCCCTCTTGCGTTTCAACCACTCCAAAATATTTCCCTTTTCTAGCCATATTTTGGTTAGCTCTCTTGTTTGATCAGCCGCCTCGTAATTTCTTGAACATAGTGCAAGATACAGTACGAAAATAGATTTCAAACTTGAAACATTCAATTAAGCCACTACATAATATAAATACTCGATTAAGGGCCGATGCAGTTAAACCTCTCGGCCAGTGGACTTGACAATTCATCCTTGACTACAAAAAACTGGCTCCGTTGGACATTGTTCTAATCTAAAACTTCTTGTGCATGACGTTATGAAAACTGTTTCAAGTTGTTGTTTACATTTCTCGATTCATCATTTCTCACGATTTTCTCGCAATTTTCGACGTATTGACTTCAAAAACGTCTTTCTTTACTTGTTTGCATCGTGATACTCAGTGGTGATCAATATATTTAATATGGTCTTTGCCATAGTCTTTACACAACATCACAATTATGTACTTATAGCAAAGTTTTCAACCCGCAAACCTGAATCATAACAATTCAGATAGTAGAAAATATCATCTCATGATAACTTAGGAGCCTGGTCTATTCCGGTAGACATGACCGTTATTAGTGACGAGACGATAGAGACCTCGATGGGGCTACAAGACAATAACGCCAGTTCTATAGAACTTGTAAAAGTTTTGTATGGTTTTACCCTATTTCCAAGTAGCGCTTGGTTCACAAAATAGGTATTAGAAAGAATTCTTTGGTCTTGATTCAATTAAAGCAGCAGGCAAAAAATATTGGAAAATTGTTTTGTATTTCAACAGACGGTATTTTTATCAACACGCGACATAAAATTTGCGAGGTTGTTTTAATTGCTGCGGCTGTGGGTGATGTACCCTGATGAGCAGAGCGGATGTCCTGAAACATGTTTCTAATAGATTCGTTGAAAACATTTATGAAAATTACTATGCTGTCATGCGACTGGAACGTTCTCGTTCAGGCAATTATCCTAGAGTAATGAATAATTTATCGTTAATGCACGTCACACTAAAGTTACTCGTTTGCCCATATTGGGAACGCCGTAGCATCAGAAGTAACCATTTCGCACTAAAATGACACCTGGACAGTAACCGAGCCTCAGTAACGTTGATATAGCGTGAAAAGAAGCGCCAATACTGAAATTCGTCGGCAAAAGTGTGGAGGACACCTGCAACGGTACTTAATTGCTCACCACTGCGAGCAACTGTCCGATAAAGAAGCCAAACTTTAAGCGCCTATTTCAAGGCAACAGCGACAGCAAAATTGTTGTACAATAAATTGCTCCCGCTTCTAAGTAATTAACGGAGCTTGATAAGAGACCGCCGCTTTGTTCACCTTAGGAGAGAAACTGTTTCCTAAGAGCAAAGACTGTATAAAGACCGGTTGTAAAGGGCACGAAAATTTATCAGGAAACCTAGCAGGAATAAGACATAACAGTTTGGGGGTTGCACGCATCTATTTAGTTATCTTAATAGAGTCTTTGTCTCCATAGCGTGGTTGCAGTCAAAACAATTATGAAGCATCATCTTCATGTATCATTGTAGTATCATACAACTTACAATCCTAGATACGGTAGGTTAGACGGATTTAACTCAAGAAAAAAAACTTCCAGTAATGTATGCAGTGCCGTACTTTAAACACGGCGACTTTCATAGAGGTTTATCAGCGCACGTCATCAGTAAAGCCTAGAGTCTAAGGATTCAAAGAGAAACAAACATTAATGTCCTTGATTGTAGACATTGTAGTTTATTTCTAGTTCGGAAGTATCGTCTAGAAAGTGATTAAACATCGTTAATACACTAAGCGTGTGTTTACGGGTGCGCTAAACGACCTCCATGCATGTGCCTCAGTCTATTTAGCTTGTGTGTAACGGAAAAACTCCTAAAATTATTTTTAGAACAGTGATTGCTCATAAATCGATCACGTTGAACTGTTTTCGTTTCAGAATTGAATACGTATTATTGCACTTTGCTCTCAGAAGAAAACGCGCCGATGTTTGCGGTTCAATATTATATACGTTAGTTTGCCTTTTCGGTTCCTCATACCGAAAATTCGTTTAAAGACTGTTGTTGAGAGCAAAAAGAACCGACACAGTGGTGCATCATTATCGACCACTTGGTAATTACTCTACACAAAATTAGATTTATTACCTCCGATAGATTTCGACGTTGTTGTAAGATCAAAGCCAAGCTTTCTACAAACGCACATCATTCTCTAAAACTCAAGTTCAAAAAATCCCTCATTTCCCTTCGCTTATTTCCTGTACAGCTCATTAACCAATGATAAGCGACAAAAGTCTGACGTATGCTGATGTCACTCGAAACCATCGAAAAGCAAACTTCATAAATGACAAAATCAATGATGATAAATTCATTATCCAAGATGCAAAACATAATTTGCTATGGATCTGAAAAGCGGAGGTCCGGAAATGCTACAATTTTATAGCAATTCTTGTAAGTCAAATAATTTTAGAACAATTCTAATTGCATTTAATTCTAATTGCATTCTTCAATATCATCATACCTTACTTGTTTAACTGCAAATATATAAAATAATATCTAGCTCCAAATACTAAACTATAGTAACATCTTGCTAATATCATAAATCAAACTGTAAGACAGTAAAATTAAAAGCCAAATATTAGCAGGACGATGACTCTGCTAAGAACTCAGCAGTAATGAAATTATAAAGTTGTTAATCAACGTATAGTTTTTATTCCAATTTGGTGTGCCGACGGCTTGAACTAAAACTGTTAGAAAATCATTTTCACTCTGTCACAGTTTATCATGCATGGCCATTCACTAGCAGTCGAGAAGTGAAAAAATTCCATTATGCACCCATGCCGTGTATCTCAATCCTGATAGCCCAATTTAAACTGCATAGATCCGATTGATACGAATACAACATGTCCAGTATTTGTAGCAATTAGTCGGGAATTAGAGAACCAACTGAGTTTAGAAGCGGCCAAGACAATCAAGGCATCAGTTTGCATCAGCTGATATCAATTATAGTTTACGAAAAACGAATATTAACAAAACTCATATTTACAGAAAACTGAACATTTCCAGTGCCATATCGTTGCAAAAAAGTTGAAGTTAAAGCCGTTTCTTGATGAGACCTTTATATATTTTTTGATCGTTAAAAGCTCAGTGAGAGCGATAGCCGATGATATTATTTGGGCGTGGAATCATAATGCCGATGCACGTATTGTATTGATGTATACTTTAAAAAATTTAGGGAAGAGAAAATAGTTATAAGTAGAATTATAGTATTATCCGAAAAGATGAACTTCATTAAGGATAATTCTCAAAATAGGAAGAAAAATAGGACAGCAGGAACAATTAGAAGTTTATCGAACTTGAAAATTGAAACCAGAGGCCAGGGTGAAGGAATTAGACGCATTCGACTCTTAAGCTAAGACCAATTTTCGTCAATTGCTTTTATGGATAATCCGAACAGATCAACTATAAAGGCGATAAAAGTCTAAAAATAGAACGCAACAGAGGAACACTTCGGAAGGTTTCAAAGGTCGAAGCACGTGTTGGTTTTGGGCTACTACAATGCAACTAATGTAGTCTAGGATCTGGCGCTGTACATTCTAAATAAAGTAACAACTGAATGGATTAAATAGATTTCTTGTGGCATAGGAGACAAAGTAAATGGGAATACTAGACCACATTTCAATTACTTTACAAGTCAGAGACTTCACAGTATGTTATTGTTTCTCTATTTTACCGAAAGAAATCCTAAGGACACTCCATTTCTTGTTTTTGCATGCAAGTACAAACTTTCTTAAACGTTCTTCAACGTACTTACAATACTTCTTTTAAACTGCCACGCATGCATAATCCACCAATGATAACGTCCGATAGAAATGTGACTATCTTGAAATGTAATGAAGATGATTAAATATAGAAGTTGCGGCACTTGCAAAGTGAAAATTCAAAGGTGTAGTTTAGACGTTTCCTATAACACATATTTAGCACTTGGATTATTGGGCAGAATAGCAAAATGCTGCTTTGTTGTTTACACCCCACGCAGATCGGTGATACAAAATTAAATACAAAGTTAAAGGCGTGGTAAAGCTTTGATCAAGGCGGAGGTCCGAATCCTAAACGAAGCGATCCTTGGTTCGCTAATGACATTTTTGTATCTTAGAAACTATTAATAATATAATGACTATATATTTATTCACGGTAATGTTTCAAGCATGTGCTTTTTAGCTGCGAGAGGAAACCCCCTCGAAGAAGTGGAACCGACTATACACCACTTACATAGTCTAATTTTTACTAGGTAAGAGTCATAAGGATTTGCTTGCTTGTGTTCATAAGAGTATACACGTTTGCATTTGAACACTACTCGCCGCTACCTTAAAGAAGTTTGTCTATATATTGCCCCAGTTCACTAAAGCATAGAACAATAATAGCTAGGATAACAGCTGAAAAAGTTTAGCGCTGTAAACACGAAACAAACACACCGTTCAAGGCTACGCAACATAATACAGGCAGGGTCACCTTAAGTGGGTCTCCGAACCCATTCCAACAGACCCTGCTCGATCAGGATTAACACACCTTTCATTTCAAACTTGAGTGCGAAAGTGCGAGTAAGGAGAGACGATTCTACAACAGAAAGGACTCCATGTCTGCCATGAGATGTAGTTAGCTTGCCGTGTCACCTACAAAGAAATCAAGCATTACGAGAACGAAACATGTGAAAATTCTCATATCTTGCATATACGGTATAATCAAGTACAACTTTAACAAATCTTCCAGTTCCTTCTGTAACATAATTTATTGTCTTGTACGTTGCATTTTAGAGAGCAGTTAATTGAAAAACATATTTAAAAATCCGGTAAAATTAAGCTGCACAACGTGTATTGTTAATTTGCTTAAATTCTTCGCATGCAGCTGCATGCATATCGGAATATGGCAAATGATTTATTAGCTATGTGGTTCTTTTTCACCTAAATTAATTTCTCTGCGAACATGCAGAAAGAATAAATGCAACTTGTACGGTACCAAAGAGTGAGGAATGTAATCAAAAACAAAGACTGCATGCTATTATTTAGTTAATGTACCACAAGCGCACAATACCAGTTGCAACTTTAGTAATCTGATTATAAGTTGTACAGTCATGCTGTCGTCCTTTCTAATTTCTCGTACAGACGAGGATGATTTCCGTTGTTCGTGAACGTAAAAGGTAATAATATTGTTTCATTATTTAATTCACTTATGATGCCACCCATCAAAAGTTTCAGCTATAAATAATATCCTTACTTGCCCGGATAAAAACGGGAAATATGCCGAAGTTACTGATCACGAAAATTTTTTGTTAATTTCGATCCGACACCCAACGCGGACCTGACCTTTCATATTCATTATTCGTAACATGGGTATGTATCACAAAAAGGTATATATGAGTGCTCGACAAAAGTGCATGTTAAAACTATCAAATGCATGTTTTTCTACAATTCATTACAGCACTAATAAAACTCTTGCACTCGTTGAATAGATATATGGTTCAATAGATATATGCTCGATCACAGATAGATTACATGTAACGTGCTTTCAAACATGTAATGAACGTTTTTGAACTCCAAAACTAATTATAAAGGAAGTTACAAATGTATTTAAAGTTTCAGGAAATGTGGATATTACAGTACCAAGACAGCGTGTTAATTACATGAGTATTTCTGTCAGTGGTATACTATTCATTGCAAATTATTGGGAGAGTTCCTCAACTCACAAACTCCATAGACTTGGCTGTGATCGCAAATCGCTCAGCAAATTGCAATGCACACTTGAAAGTTCTAAAATCTGTTTTCCAATCGTCAGTAAACGACATGTTAAGTCAAAAACAAATTGCGTCAAGCAAGTTGGAATTATTTGTAAACCAAACGGTTGCATCACAGTATAAGGAGGGACAGTAGTGCCACTTAGATCTGCAACATGTCCTGGCTGCCACAAGCCAGTTTAGCGTGCTTATAGGCAAGAACATGTAGTTTGCTGGTTGCGAAGCATGCGTAATGCGATTTGCGCCAAGACAAAAAACGTCAAATATTCCGACGAAAGCGGCACTACTGTGATATGGCATAATGCAAAAGATGTATGAGCGCTTTAGCGCCGCTCTCGAATAAGCACTGCATTGGCGGCTGGGAAAAAATTTGAGGAGCGCTGCCCTCAAATAAGCGCAGCGCTGACAGTTAAGTCAAGTTCGGATAATTTCTCTCTCCTATTACAATGTTTTATATTTTGAATTATAATTCTTGCAATCATTTACAAGCAAATGTGTCTAAAAAGCGCCGTTTTCAAAGAAGCGCCGCAATTGACTCACTGAAAATGTAGAGAGCGCCGCGGTGCTCAAACGAGTAAATACGGTATGCAATGAATGCTGCATGCTGTAATCATTGAAAAATGTGGCGAATTTAGCTGAAGCTGCTCAAGATACAACCTGCTACTCCGAAATAATGAAAAGTTCCAAGCACTTGTCTCGTGAAGATTTTGCTGTCGCAACTGAGGTAGTTCCACGCAACACCAAATTGACTACAGTAACTTGCCCACAATGTCGCAATGAATGAGGCCGCGACACAAGGGGTATGGAAACTGCAATGAGTGAAACTCTTAATACGCTACTCAAGCTAGCACTTTTTGAGAAGAAAACGCATGTGTAGAAAGAAATTACTAGATATTGTTTAGTTAACACATTGAGTGACAATAGGTAATCACCTCTTTACTGGCATCCGTTCATAGTCACGGTACTGTCAACAGTCGTTGACAGAAACTCAGATTTTTATAATCCCTTTTGTACGAAGGTTTTTCCACAGAAATGATAAGAATGCTGTATGACATTATACGCTGTGAATTGATGGCAATATTGCAAGCATAACATGATGATGAAAAGCAAACCAATCACTATTTATAAATATACTTGAATAAGTAAAACGGAGAATACAAAAGAAGCAGTATCATAATATACTGTGAAATCAAACCGAGTTCTAGTCGCTGTATACCTATTTCCAATGCGTTTGCATGCTGAGCATGGTGCTTAGGCGCCAAGCCCAAGGGAGGAGATAATTGATAGCTATCAATAACCCAATTCATGGCAGGATTGGTTGTTTTTGGGCGAAGTCCAAAGAAAACGTGAAAGTACGGCGCACTCGCTTTGCGTACACACTGTGAAATAAAGAAAACTCACTGTTTCTAACAGTAAGCATGTAGTTTATCCTATACAACGCGCACAGTTTTCCTCATGTTGTTTCACTTGTTCTTTTCTAAACAAACTAATCAGCCTAAATCAAAAAGTATAAGGATGATTATAACAGCAGTTCTTACAGTAGGTATAAACTCTCTGCCATGCACACACCGTAGGATGCCCTGGAAGACGTTATAATTCGTGATTTCCTTTTCAACAAACGAAGTATAATGTGGATTACATAATGAACACAGACGTGAAAGACAACATGTGCATGCAGTTTCTCTTGTACAATTTGAATAGGGTATAACAAAGGCTCTCCAAGCTTTCCTGCATACAACATTCAGTTGCAAGCACAAAAGTTTAACTTCGAAGAATCAGCCATATCATTTTTAATTGCTGATATCAAATATACAGTACTTCGACAAGAGAGCTTTCTCTCAATTGTCAGCTATAGTCCAGCAGATAGGCAAAATGTTGTCAAATGTTTTCTGGCCATGCAAATCTTTTCACTATCCATTACAATAAATCCCACAACTAAGTGATACATTCTTGTGCTACTATATTGGATGAAGGCTTTAATAATCCAGATGGCACAGCTCTACCACGGAAAGGGATTTGTAACATTCATTTGTATGAAACAGCACATAGCCTTTGGGCCATATTTTCATTTAAAAAAAACATAGCACAGGTAGGGTACCTAGCAAAATGTTTTATAAATTCATGATCAAGTGCACTGTAACTAATACACTGAGAAAGCATCCAAACTAAACCCTATAATTAGAGTAATCATCTTCAGGATTGAGAAGGTTACACTAAAACACAAATCTTAAAATGCAGAAGTAGACTTATAAACAACTGGCTGAATGAAAAGTCAGGCAATTTACAGACACTTTGCATTTCACAACTTGGACTCCCTCCCCTCCACCTCCATCCTCTTCCCCACCTCGTGGCCCCCCATGCATGCTTTATTCCATTTAGCTCTCATGTTTTAAATGAACAGGAACATGCCATAGGTGCAAGTCAAACTGCAACAAAAACTATCCAGAATTAGCTATTTTAGTTATGAAGTACAGCACAGATCGCTTCAGGCTCCAAGTTGCCAACCTTCAAACTTACCTTGAATCACTCCTCGTCCCAATGACCATTCCAAATTAACTGCACAGTAAATAAACACATTTTAAAAGTGGTATTTATAAAACAGACACATTTGTTAAACGTATAACAGTAAAACCTTACGAATTACTGCATGCTATAGACATTTCTGTGAAAAAACTTTGCGAAGTACATTTGAATCGTCCGCCATGTTGCAGCAATTCAACTACTTCATTTAGCACGAATATAAAACTTTCTAATCTCGTACAAAACACGACTTTGATTGGCTGCTCAGCTAAAATGTGGGTGAGATTAGTGGATTAGGGTGAGGCTCAAAGCAGAGGCATGTGGCCATGTGGCAGAACCACTGGGCAAACCTTAGAAGGTTTAGCGAATGTAGAAACACATGAAGATGGTTCTCAATCCTTTTCCTTTTTCTGACGCGCGTTGGCATCCCCTGTGGCATCCTCGTCCCCATGTTTGGTTACTAACGCTGTGATCAATTTCACCATCTTGACAAAATGTAGAAAAGCGCACTAACTTGTGGTCAACGAAGAACTGTAGTTTCATTTTGAGAATGTTTGGTAACTTGCAACCAATCTACAGTTTTAAAATCCTTGATATCCGGACGATTTAGTTTTGGTACAAAAAAAGTCTTCCCAGTATACCATGAAAGCTGTTTCATTATACTGTTCATTCGTTTCTCTTCATCCAAAAGTCCCCTTTGATATTTCTATACAAAGTGAGGTTGAAAAATCGCAACTTTACGCACTCTAATTCACGAATATTTTTAATATTTGTTGCAGCAAACGTCCAAGTTACTATTTTAGTAAAGGCTTTAAACTAAGTAGACAAAAAATACATTCCACGATATTTTTCAAGAAACAGGAGGAACCTATCTACATGTACTACGAAAAAAATCAAACTTTTAATAAAGTTTATTCTAAGATGACTAAGAAGGGTTTCATAAACTGGTAGATGTATACGTATAGATTGCTGTAGAGTCACATAAAAATTCGTATAAGTACAATTACCTCTTTTTCTAAGGTAAGATTGCGATCCCATTTTGGTTGCTGTTCTGCACAGGTTAGAAACCGTGCCTGCTTTTCTTTTCTTTCTGTGGTCCCCAATCCATTTGCACCTAAAATTTGGATGTAACAATTGTTTAGAAAAGTACACCACCAACTAATTCGTCATGCCTTCGCATCGCTTAATCCAACGGACCCGAAAGCAACTATTTTCAGCGTGATTGTCCATGAACAAAATACAAAAGTCGTATATTGTAATTTCCTACAGTAAAAGTCGCAATTACCGAACCTAGGCAATCGGCATGAGCACTAATGCTGTTCTTCTGTAACTCCAAGTTTCTGGGATCACGAGGATATGAAGTCACAAAAGGAGGTCTTCCTCTATTTCTTATTCCACTATCCTAAGAAAGAATTAATCACTTTTGACTGATAGCAGCAAAGTGAATGCCAAACAGGAATCAAAGTTGTCAACATCCGTAGCAACGTGGAATAGCGTGTTTAAAAATGAGAATAAGTCAAGCATAGAGTGCACTACAGCAACTGAAGAACGTCATTGATTGGTCAGCGGTAATGAAAGGGGGTGGAAGACAACTTAGAGTGTGGTAGTTTTGAAACTACAGTTAATTGCTCACCAGTCTAAACTGATCCCCTCTGAACGCATGAGGTTCCCATGCTTGGTAAGGTCCAGGGGAATACATGCCATCTTTCACCCCTAGTATCCGCGAGGTTCGTGCACTCGGCGCACGAAATGTCGTCACAAATGGAGTTACTTTACTTCCAGGTTTTCCCAGAAACTTCGGTGTTGCTATTGTAACACAATCCTTGGTTTTTCGTTGTTTGTTTTGATTCTTCTTCGTCTCAAACCGAGAGTATTTTGGTCCGTGGCCATGAAAATGATGAAATGTGAAGTCAACAGTCGGTACAGTCCATAAATCTACGAGAGGTAGCTCCAGTTGCTTTGCGTGTTTTCGTAGACATGAATCGCTTCTTGACCGAAGTAGATTAGAACTGGCTTCAAACTCTAACTTCGATGTGAAGTTGAATAAACCAGGTTCATGTGATGTATTGGAAGCTGGTTGTTTCATAATTAAGCACTTTGATGTGATATGATTTGGCACATGATGGATGAGCCACCTACCACTTCAATCAGTTATCGCATTCACTCTTTCAAGTTATAAACAGATGATGATAAGTCCAGCGCTAAATTCAACCATAGTTTTTCCAACACATACTATATACATATGCTCTTTTGGGAAGACGGAGTTATATATCTTTTGTCCATGTTGCGGTTAATGGAGTTGTCAAGGTCAAAGAATATTAACGCTACCATGGTAACGCAAAAATTTTATGTTGATTACAATGATAATCTGTTCTTCATAGTCCCAAAAATGCATGCCTGGTCAAGATGCAAGCTGCAAGCGGCAGACAATCGTTATAAAAAATTCAAGACCCATTTGTGTAAGGGAAACTCAGAAATGACTCTGTAAAACAAACAATCAGATAACTCAATGAAAACGACAGAAGACAAGGAACATAAAATTCTCCGCTCAATTTCCAGATTAAGCAATTCATGCTAAACCCTCAGCTAATCCATACCATTATGACGTAATGTACTTCCAAATATTACACAGCCGCTGTTGTATGAAGAGTCGTCTATTATTACAGCATATTGCAAGCACTTCGTTTTCATAATGTAAATGGCATTCATTACTAAATCTTGGCGGTTTCTACGGTACATTTTCACTAATCTTTCATTCTAAAGTAGTACGAAATATTTAGTTATACCAGTCATACTGCACTAAAAAACTTATTCTAATTCAATTCGCCAATAAAGTGTGAAATGTAGTTGTTTCACAAACCTATCTACACATTATTTAAAAGTTAGAAAAGTGAAAACTCTACAATAACAGTCTGTTGATAATTGATTAATATTTTGCAACTGCTCATACTAAAAAACTTGAGTTGAGCTGCATTGACACATTCTGCATTTCAGAGAAAAGTCCAACGTGAATAATAGTGCAGTTGAAATTGAATCTCTGAAAGGCAGTGACATGACCAGGATTTTTACTCCAAAGACCAAATTCAACAACAGCGAAGAACTAACTCATATTTTTTTTACATCTGAAAACTCCACGCCGTCAAAAAAAGTAAAAACAACGGCGGAACATGACTGATGGTGATTGTACATGAACGGGGTTTCTCTATTCCTCAAACCACAGGGCTTCACTGGCACTATATTCATCAACTTAAATCAGCATTGGCACCATCAATCAATATTATCAATATAAAATCCCGAACGAACTTTTGCAGCCACATCAAAATAACCTGCCTCTTTGATCGCATCCGAAAGAACTCCTCTTGTTCCCATACGTGATTTATAACCTGTTAACATGCGATCTGCTTTGTCTTCGACTCTCAGAAGACTGCTATTGCCAGATATATTTTCTAATTCCCACGGTTTAAACACGTTTGTTAGTTTGGCTACCATCCTCCACGCCGTACCTATCCTTTGTGCAATTCTGGTCAACTCTCGCGAGTCAAAAGGAAGTAAACATACAGCTGGCGCAGGTAAATTCCGTGGATAGTCTGTTTAAAGGTACACAAAACTTGCTAGACCAAAGTACAGCATACAATTACAAAATCAAGTAAAACAAGAGAACAATATGTACTACGTCCTTAGAAAACTGCGACATAAAACGTGCGCCGCTAAGGCTGGACACTTCAAGTGAAGAACGAAAATTTATATATCACACACTTTGCTATTTTTTAGAAATATATTTTTTGATAAAGAAATAACAAAAAAACAAAACAAAATGTGAAGCACACCGAAGATATCTAGACCATGGCTTTTGTAATTGATCGAATATTATACTGTATATCCCTACCTCGTTGGGGCTGGTTGTTAACATTTAGTTGAGTGAATGATGCTGTAGGGTTTTCCACATGCAATGGTTTTGAAGGTGGATTTCCGGAGTCATGAACAAGATTGCTACCTGGACTGCTCAGATGACTTGCATCAACTCCTAGTAACAAAAGTCATTGAAGTTCGTCATAAATCAGTTTTCTACGCATTGAGTATCAGTACTTTAGCTTCCATTATGGGGTCCAGACCATTACAGTAAAAATTAAAATGATATTGACACAATTCAGCAAAAACGTATCTGTGCTCAAACCTAAATTTGTGTCTCCCGCCGATTGCGATTGAACAACAGGACGACCTTGTTCAGTTGTTGAGACGTCAACATGCATTCCAGCTTCCTGATTTCCATCCAATGATGCCTCTCTATCATTAACGCTAGATGGTCTTTCACTGTTCACTACATACATGAGATAACATTATTTATTTCCCACCAAGTGATGGGTCCTGTACTAAGATGATGCAGTAACATAAACAGACATGAACCCTTAAAACTTTTCATCACCTTTACCTTGTTCACATATATGACTCAATATTGAACACATTAAAATTCCTTTATTAGCCAGTCTTCCATCTGGTAATGAAACTCCACCAGACTTATGCAAAGCTAGAACAAACAAGTCATTGTTTTGAGTACAAAGCACTGGAGAGCCCGATGAGCCAAAAGATGTGTCAGCTTTATAGAACACTTCTGATTCTGTGATTTTGGAGACAGGTGAATGAGCAAATCTCAGAGGTTTCCCTTTTGGATGTTGAGGAATGAAAACAACAGATTCATTGACATTCACAGCTAGTTTGGTTTGTACAAGTTTCACTGGGATGACGCCATGGTTTTCACGAAGTTCATCAACATCCTGCTGTGCAGTTCCCACGAATGTGTAGTCCAGTTGCTACAAATAGAAAAATATTATTTAAGTTCACTTCATGCAAATCATCCTACAAATATATTGGTCAGAAAGACAGTTATATTCCCTTTTGCAAAATTACATCTGTTAATCCATTGACTAAACTCAATAAAGAAGCTAGAATCACACCCTGGAAATTATATCCTCTGGCATTAAGCAAAGTTGACTAGGGTGCAATGGGACGTTTAATGGAATAAATCACTCTGAAATTAACCAATTGACAGGCACTACACCCTAACACGTTCTACCTTATATAATATAAACTCCATTTAATGCCAAATGTTTTTACTTCTCAGGAGTAAACTGTTGCCACATAGCGGGTTAATACAATGTTTATTTCACCTCATTGGTTCTGAAAAAAATTTCTGGCTTGAGCTTTACTATCTTGTAGTTGTCCCCACCATCAAATTTAAAAGTTGCAATGACCATACGAGCTTGTTCTTTTGTATCAATGAAGTGATTGCTCATCACAATTACAATTTTGTCAATGCCATTTAGTTTAAATTTGGCAAGAAAGCCAGTAGCTTTCCTACAACACAAAATAAATCAGTCTGAATTTCAAACCCAATTTTGATTGGGCCTGGTTCTCATTGTCACCAATGGTCGGTGATGCTCTTGTGACTCCTATTCTTGATCATCGAGGCAGAAAATTATTTACCATAGACAAAGGATTTTAACCATCAGCCATCCAGGACAACGAACGTCGCCGATCATCAGCGACATATGAGAACCAAGCTTAAAGTTGAAACGCCTCATAAGGTCAGTTTTGACAGAATATTTGTACGTACTTTCCAAAAGGCAGTAACTCAGGATGACTAGAAAGTTACAGCAATGAGTCACAGTAAACAGATCTAAACAGTTACGCTACCAAATGTATTAATAACCTTTCATCGTCAGTTTCGTTTTCCAAGACGAGAAAGCACACTGAGGAAATATATGAATTAAACCTAGTTATAGGCAAGGTGTTTGAGCTCAAAATAGCTTCATCTTGACCCCCAGAAGCCATGTTTCTCACCAGAAGTTTAAACACGGTGCATTTTAACTTAACATGTACTCAAGTCAGTTGTGTTTTCTGAACCCAGTGTCACCGATTCATTGCTCCACTCCTGCTCTTCATGAAATCGTTAGAACGAACAAGCCACAACCGGAAGCCAATTTACGCGGTACTTCATATAAACAAAACATGAAAAAAACGGTAACAATTTCATGTCCAGAAGACGCGAAATTCTCGGTTAGGGGTTGGTTTGGCAGTAGGGTCAGGCCTACATGAAGTATGCCGCTTTTCTGGACATGAAATTACTACCAAAAAAACAAGCTGTTCAATTGGCAAAAAAAATCGTGGGCTTGGAAAGCGACCAGGCGAGATCACTGTAGGCGAGATGGGCGAGACTAAGGAGAGAGACACATAGAGCCTATTGAAGAATAATCTCTATCTGTCTTCTGTTATAATCTCTATCACTCTATGAGTAGACAGTCCAGTGAGATAGACCCGCCTCGCCACCTACTCATCATGAATATGTATATTGTTGCATTGCTGGCAGAGAGCTGACACGGACAGGCTTGTAGTGTTTCCTTCAAAAAAGGAAACAGCTTTTTGGACTACAAAGCAAATGCACAACGACAGAAACAACCAATCTCCGTCTCACAACAGCAAATTCATTCATCATTCAGTCCAAGGCTCAGCAGCAATACGTTCACTCTGAGAGTAGAAAGAACTTTTTAAATTTACAAATGTCTTATTGTTGCATTAAATGCGTCGAATCTCATTTAAATCTCTATAAACAAATCACTAACGTCCATTCACTCACTTATGTGGACAAACACTGCGTGAGTGCCTTAGGGCTGTATCTCGGCGATAAAAAGCCACAAAGCGTTTGGTAATAATACGCACAGTTGACTGACCCGCGATAAAACCGCATCATATTATCACTTGCAATTGTAAAAGATGACGGATATTCTCACGTCGCACAGATAGGTAGCACAAGTGCATCCAACACACACGTCCAACTTTTGTACTCATCTTTCATTCAACGACTTCTTCGCTTGCGATGTTTTGCCTTCTTTTTTCCTCGAGTGTTCAAACTAATGTTGGTTGGAACAGAACTCATTGTTGGAGCTACAAGAAAAGTTAAAACACGTGAGGGTATCGTAGGATTTTATTCTTGAGGTCCCTATATTCCTTGACAATTCCTCGGTGACAATACCCTATGTCTTCTTTTTCTTTACATAGTTTCACTATCGTATCCTTATACTTCTCCCTAACAGTTGTCTACAGTCTTGCTATATCCAATGTTCTCCACAATACGTTTGTAACTTTTCTTGCTACGTACATTGGGATGCTTCTTCATCTCCAAGAGAGAGATTAGAATCCTCTTCCCAGGCCAATCTAAGTTAGAGGGATAATACAATAAGAGATAATGTACGTAGGCGCTATACATCGTCGACACATATACAGTATTATGTGCAGTATAAATAATGAATGGAAATCCGTCCATCGTTAATTGGATCTATGTACAGAGTAGTGCTGGTTGAGTGGACACACGGATCTGTTGTAAAGCACTTTGCGCAAAGAAATTTGGCACCAAAACTACAGCAGCACCATACCTGTTTAAGCTATCTCGAAGGGATTGGCCATCTCCATCATCAAAACCATCAACGTCTAAAGAAATGGTTTGTAATGATGCATTTTTTAATATTATATGTTTGTACTACAATGAGATGACATATGCTGAGTCAAAAAAATGTTATGCAGCTTAGCATGACGAAATGCAACGTGATGTCATTCAGAGCGACGTCATCAAACAGAAGGTATAGGAATTTAAATAAAATTAAATAAGTAAAGAAAGCAGGACAGTGCAATATAATACGTCGCTCACCAACTTGTATTTCGTCTTGGTCTAGAAGAAATCTATAAAAAAACACTATTTTCAATAAGTGAATATTTACAAAGCTAGTTGCTATTCGTGCAACAAAACGGTATAAACAGTCAATTACCAAAACTTAAAAGTCCGATCTGCGCATGTGAAAAATGGGATCGCAGTTGGATAATAGCAAACGGTTATACCAAAAAGTATAATTTGAGTTTGTTGTAATTGTAAATAAAGCCCGTTTTCCACTACACGGAATTTTCCGTGCGAAAATAAATCTAGCAACGTGATTGGTTCGCTTCGCGGCGAAATGTATTTCTATCCAATCAGCTTGGTAGATCTATTTTCCGCACGGAAAATTCCGCCTAGTGGAAAACGGGCTGTAGACTAATTCATACACAGCCAGCATGCAATACAATTCATTACCACAGTTCAACTTGTCTATGAAGTTTATTGTTTATGAAATATAAAATAACATTGAAGCCAAAAAAGCACCACACCGCAATTTTAGCGGTGGGAAATATCAACATTTGAAAACAAAAGATTACGTTTCAAAACCCGCTTATATGCACGTACGTACCCATCAGCTTTGAATTTGATCGGCATAATGTCAGCATGACCTAGATTGAAAACCACCACATATCTACTTCAGGGGGTGGTCGTACGAAGCCCGTTTAGCTTAAACGATGGATTAAAAGACACCCCTACACATCCTCTGAAACTTTCAAATCAAATCTTATGGAATAAAACTATGGTTGAATGCATAGTCATCGAATTTAGATGAAAAAACCTTTCAATTTCGTTGTTCAAGGAATACATAAGTTTGACTTATATTTTGAACTTATCCACTGTTTAAGCTAAACATCCTTCGCACAACCAGTACCATAACAGCAGTTTAAATATTGACCGGAATAATAACAAATCATCAATAAAATAGTTCAAACTGTGTAATGTAATTTGCATCGATGGTGTACTTGTGATCAACGTACTCACCAACTAGCAGAAGTCGAATAGATCTTCTTTGGTCATCTGTATGTTGAGGACATCTCTGAGTTCTTTGGCAAGCAGAAAAAATATCAAAATTTACAACCTAAAAATCTTTAAGGCCTCAGATTTGTCTTGGCTCCGAGGAAAAGCGATGCTCAAAATCAAAACAGTTTCAAGGATAAACTCGTGCAGTCATGCAGAGGCGCGAGTACCGGACATCGTAAACAATCTAAAACTTTCAACAAAACTTTTCGACTATATACGTGACTGTAACCAGGTATTGTCACTGAGTACAGCAAAGAACAGCAGAAAATGGTATGTACATATTTCAGGGGCAAGGGCATCACAGGATGAAGAGAACAGGAAGGGAATTGTGAGTTTCCATACTTACTTTGTACACATTTTCGATGTATGTTCGGATATTACGCCACATGTCTGTGAAATTGAAACAGAGAATGATAGAGCGGGGCTTCGGTGGCGAAGTGGTTAGCTGGGGCGCCGTGCCTTTCACGTCCAAGGTCGCGGGTTCGATTCTCAGTGAAAAACTACCTCAAAGTGACTAGAACCCAGTCTTCATGTGAAAACAGTATGTCAAAGCTCTGCCGAAAGTCGTGAGTTTTCTCCGGTACTCCGGTTCCTCACACTGGGAACGTTGTTCTGGTGACACAGCTCTAGTTGGGGAAGCTAAATAAATCTACATCTATAGTTCTGAACTTGGGCTATGCATAGACTTAACAGTCTTGTTCGCAACGTACTCGCGAGCGACAAATTCACCAAAAACCGGACAAACAAGCTGTGCCTGTGAAACGCGTATTTTTGCATTGAATGAAATCTCAACTAGGGTCCGTCCCGGCTAAAATTCTGCAATTTTATGCAGACAATTGCACAAGCTCGGACAAAACAACAATTCAGAGACACACCTTTGAGAGTAGTGCTCGCTTTTCATCTACAAATCAGAAAGCATGGTTTAGCCTCGATGGGCAACACCATCCATCGATAAAATGTTGATCTGTACAAGAAGAACGCTATCCATGATCACAGCTTAAAAATAGCATCCTAAAGTAAGTACAATTCATGGATATTTTTCCGGGCGTAACACAAAATATACAAATTTGCAAACTTGAAACGGCCATTCACAACATTTTGAACGCAACAAAACTTTGCAAGTTTACTAATGCTACATATGATGCTCCTTCCAGCTGTTATGATGGATTTCGCTCTTCTCGTCTAGACAAAAATTTGATCGGTAGCTGGAATGTCCCATTGGTTGCACGCGTTACCGTTTACTATACACAAGTCAAAAAGGTAGCATATAGGTAGCACAGTATATAATGTGAAAAGAATTACCCAAAGACAGCGCCTCAAATGCTTGAAGAGTTAGACCAGCCTGAGAAAAACATAATATTTTCTATTCAAAAGAACAAACAATAACCAGATTTTTAAATCTCATTTGGCATTAAGAGCTTTACATTTCGTAGCCATACAGTAACTGCATACGAACTTAATAAATGTACAGTCCATATGACCAAAAAATTATGTTTTTATAGTAAAAATACCTTATAAGCTGGTAAACTATCCGAGCTTGGCGTGCTTGGACGTCCTGGTTCGCCTGTAAAGGATAATACGTCCAGTTTCACAAATACGAAATGAAAAAATATTCGTTCATGTAGCCACGTTGCGAATAACATGTGTTAAATTCAATAAATATTCAAATTACCGTTCTTTTTAAAAGTTTTTGATCTCCGCGGAGAGTTGGAATTCTATGCAAAAATTTTAGAGTGTTCAATACGAAATAAAGCCTCATGCAAAAATACTTTAAAATGTGGGTAAAAAACCCAGTCTACCTTATCTCTCCTCTTTTTGTTGGCTAAAGCAATTAAAAATTAAAAACATCTAAGATTTGTGCAACGTTAAAAATATACAGTAAAGAGTACGTTTTCCTAGACGGTTTGTACCATCATTGAGCAGCAAATGATGGTTGAACTAAGTTAAATATGAGTGAACTCCAGAAATAAATTTATGCAGAAACAAATTTACGTGGTGTTTCCACAAAATCGTACATTAGCTAAGTCAACTCTAGCTTATAAGAGCAAACAAATCAATATTATATTTTCACTTGTATTTACATTCACACTTGTCAAATAAAGTATCCGACACTACTATACGAATAATTTGTATTAAAACAATGATTAATCATCATATCTGACTGAGTAACTGCATGTAAGTTGACCAAGTAATTAATGAGCTTTCCAGTACCGCTTCTCCAGAAAAATCTACTACGACTATTTTTACCTAAACGTTTATCACCATTCCATGTCCAATCATCATCTAGATATATATCTTCATCATCGTCATCAATCATTTTACCAGGATTTGCAAGTCTACAATGTATTAGATTCATTCTATCATACCCTGGTGGCATGTGTTTAGTTTATACTATACAGAGTTTGCTCAATTATGCTCCACCCCTCCACATTAGCCGCATTAGTATAGCCAGTAATTTTTTATGCAAACACCACCTCCATTAAGTGCACCCCCCCTGACTAAGCATCCCTTCCCTCAAATGCTCACCTTTTCCTTAAATTAGATACTATATTATACAACATTGAAAAAATTTCTTTCTGATGCTTAATATGATTTTATATGTGAAACTATGTTCCTCTTGAACCCCCCCCCTGAATAAGTGCTTTTCTCAAATAAGCATCTGCTTAAATTTAGTCTTCACATTAATAAGCACTTAATGAAGGAACTACATTAATCAAGATATTATACCTTCTACTTGCAATGCGACTACTGTTCCTCCCCATACCCATGCATTTTTCTAGATGCGGAGCAAACCTAGATGCAGCCATATTGCGTGCACAGTTAGGACAAATACATTCCATTGCTCGTTTTCCTGGACCATGGCCGAAAACATCCAAGCCAAGTTGATCAACTATTTCTGCATGGGAAATGTGCAAGGAAAGTTAACTAAAAATACTAAAGGCTTGTTTATTCAGGAAAGTGTGACTGCCATTGCCAATAGCAATGGTTTTCAGGGGAATGATTAGGCTAGTTTATTATAATGTAACTTACTTAATTCTTCTGGAACACTTGTGATTTGAAGAAAGATCATAAAAAAAAGAAGTGTTAACATAAAATACAGAAAATCAAACATCAGGGATATTAATAGTATATATAAAATATATACATATAAAATTTGTAAAATTCATCAAAGTGTAGATCGGAATTCTCAAAATTCCAAGGCTAATAAGCTTATACAATCATGAATTTTAGAAGCTATATACAAACCTTGTAGTTTGGTCTTTATCAGATTTGAAAACACCAGGCTCAGCCTAGGGTTTATAAATCCTATAAAGACCTCTTGCGTGGTTTGCATGTATTATACTTATATTATTGTATATAATATATATACTGATTATTACCCCACAGTAGCAAGGGACTCAGTAAGCTAATAAGGAGCAGTTTGAAAATAAATACAACACCAATGATACGAATTTAAATGTGTTCATTGGCAATGATATGCTTCATCTTTTTTTGAATTTCTTGTTCTCAACTCACTTCTCTGCCTTCTCTTGCATTTCATAAAAACCTATTTTGATATTCCGATGCACCTCGAAGCACAAGCCTAAGCTAAGTTCATCAATCATCTCATTCAAAACATCAGTAAAGGCATCATCCTAGATAAAACATATTATTTGGAGCATGAGGTTTAAAGATATTCATGTTTTTTTTTGGTTGATCATAAAACTGGCAGAAAACAAATTATCTATACACTCAGTAATTGTTGGAAAAGTCAAAGTGGGGCCTTAGTGGGCTGACTAGTGCCACAGATGCACTAAACGTATTGCGTTTTCAGCCTTATGATGCACCAGACCGACCAGAGTGGTGGTGGATCAAGACGGGGGGCGGGCAGTTTGAACGAGGTACGTAAACAATCCTTGAAAGTTATGCATACATGGTCCATAGTACATCATGCAGATCAACACAAACCTCTCTTTGGACGTCTTCAGTGATAAAGCAAACCGGTTCAAGGTCGGGGAACAGTCCAGTCATCTCTTTTGTCGATGATATTTTTTGATACTGCGCCGGCGACTGCGGCTGGCACTACCCTACTTAAAAAACTCACAAAGGAGTTTGCTTTCAAAAGATGAACTAATCCATTCCGAGATATATGCTTCTCCTGTAGTCCATTGCTTGTTTTTCAATTTACCGCTATTCCTACATCACACGATTATAAAACGATTGCTACTATTCTCATGATATTTTGCATTAAATTTTGAATGAGTTGTGTTCCGTCGATTCGTGAATCGTGATTGAGACCCTTCAACGAACGTTACATCACGTTTCCTTAGACTCAATACCACTGGTCAATACGTGCGTGTGAAACAGTGATCTCTCTCCAGCGTTTCCACATTGCAGGAAATTTCCTGATTGCAGGAAATTTTACTATCGAAAAGGAACAATTCAGGATGAAGGAAAATTCAGGAAATCTGCCAAAATTCGGGAA
>JAODVM010133300.1:7868-54523 GCA_025400095.1 Phenganax marumi | reverse complement strand
AATCAATAGATTCCCGCAACGTACTGTGTGGTGTTACATATTATCCGATTATCCGATAACTCTAAGGCAAAATCGATCGTAAAAAAATAATCGATTAATCGATTTATCGGGAGCAGCTCTAACGTAGGTAGATGATTTTACTTCGTTAGATAATTAGCCAGTTAGCAAGTGACAGTATTTAGTCAGTTCACTAAATAGTCAGGGGCCAGTTGTATAAAACCGTTGTTAAAGCTAACTATAGTTTAAGTACGCATATCAGCTAACCAGAATCGCCTGTTCGAGATTTAACTACACTTTAACAACAAAATTGTGGTAAAAACGTACTTAAAAGTTTTATACAACGGGCCCCAGTTGTTTACTTGGTTAGTAGATCTTACTTGATTGGTAGCTTCTAATTCAATTATCGTTTGCTCCAACCGCTTGCATTCTGTTTTCACAGACGAAAGATTAATAATCGAGTCTTGTAGTCTAAACATAAGCATGTATATACATATCGGTAATAAAAAACAAATGAAAAGACCACAGAGCTAAATAAAATTCTCAGCAATTTGTACCTGTGACTTGTAGAGAGATTATACTGTACCAAAAAAAACATAAATAATATTGAACTCACTGAGCTTCTTTGAATGAGAGATCATCATTCTTTTGCGTGATAACATTATTCAACTCGATTACTTTTTGTGCATTCTGAAATATACAGTACACACTAAGTATATAAATGTTTTACATGTAACAACAAAGATGGCTCAGTGATAGGTATTGTACATTTTGTTAAGTAATATTCTACATTCTTTTGAACAATGACCCCCCAAAACTTTTCCAGACAACTAAGTAATATGTTTTCTTGTCAATAGCACAGGACAATTCTACATCACATTTCCCACAGAAGCCTACTAGTATCATACGTACCTCTCCTTTTGTTCGGTGCAGAACTGTCAGTTCCTCTTGTAACTTATAAATCTTTTGCTCAAGTGCTTGAACTTTATCACTGCTAACACTTCCACTTGAACTGAAAAATCAAAAAATCAAGTAAATATGAAAACAGAGCAGGGAAGCTGTAACTGATTTCAATGCACAAACCTTGTACAAGATGCTTTTTCTTGAAGATCAGCATTTTCCTAACAAATGAGACTTTCATAAGAATACAATACTAAATTAAATATAAACATCCTCTTCATCTCAATGTTTATGCAATGAATCAACATTCTGCTGCATATTCAATACTTCAAATGCAATAATTTAAGTACAGCTTTTGAAAGCAATGAAAAGAAATCACTATAGTATGAATACATTTGTGATAAAACCATAGATTATTTCAGAATATGAAATAAACCTGTTTCATTTGAAGCGTCTGAATTTCCAATTGAACAATCTGGGATTTGAGTGCATCCGCATTATCAAATAACTTGTTATCTAGTGACAATGTTGAGAAAAATTTAATAAATATTAACAAGTACAGACTTGATTTAGGGATGCCATATTATAAAATATAAAAACATTTTAAGGCAGCTTTCCAGTGACGTATTTCACAAGGACACAATGGGTGGGGTCAAGCAATGGCGAACACAACAACAAAATGTGCTCACTTGCCCGTACCACCCGCTTAAACGGGCCCCAGGGGTGTGCGAGAACACATTTTCCACCTTTTTCGTCTACTCAGCCGGTGGAAAATAACACTTATCTTTACTCCAGAAAGAGCAGCTCCAAATTACTAGGTATTCAACGTTTGAGGTCATTTGGATCAATATACTATAAATAGCAACCTTGCAAAATTGTGCAAAATTTCTATAAAGTATCATGTAACTTCATATACCCACTATTAAAGTTTGAGCTGCTCATTCTAGTGGAGAGGTTTGTTTGTGGATCTTGTAATTTTTTAAAGGTTTGGCTCCATTTATTACTATTTGATCAAGTGGTTAATTCAAAGAAATGGGAATACCCCAATACCAAGAAATAACTTTTCCAAGAGTGATGAGCACCACACTCCGCATGATATTAATGCAATCAAAACCATAATACTCTACTAATCAAGCAACAAATTACAAAAATGAGAATGATAATCAATGAAACACAGCAGTAACATATCATAGCCTTCACAATGACAGATATTTAAAGAAATGTTGACAAGTTGACATCAATCTGTTTTCATAATATAAAAGTCAGCTACCCCCGATTCAAATATAGAACAATGAGTAATCCAAAGATTTTATAGCATTGAACGTAAATAAAAAGCATTCATAGATAGTGAAACATACGAGATTTGATAAGATTCTTAAATGAAACAAACTCTTGCCGATCTCTGTCTTGTAATTGTTGAAGTATTTCTACTTTCCAAGGGAAACTCGTCGCCATCCTCCACCTCGGTTATGTTACTTGAGAGACTGGACGCCACTAAATAGCCGACTCAGCATTTTCTTCGAATCACTTGTTACCTGATTCTATATTGGTTGAACTCTGTAATCTGTTTTATCATTTACTATATCAGCTCTTTACTACTTTTAAAACAATGGCTTCTACACCAATTTTGTTAGATGAAGAAAAGATTGAAGAGCTTTTGTCGTCTAAAGAATCATTTATGTTCGACTGTGATGGTATTACGAATTTATAGTTGCAATATGTTTACGTAATGTATATTTTATATTTTAACCTCGTACATTATATCAAACAGTTGAATAAAAAATATTGCGGGTCAGACTGTGTATGGCAGACGTACTCCAATTTTCGTTTCACATTGAAGATCTTACAGATTTTTCAAACTCACCGGATGACATATCACTGTGATGTTCAGTCGGCTGAATCACCAACTGGCAACTACGTACAATGTTGCAAAGTTATTGAATGCTTGTTTAGGTGTGCTTTGGAAACAAGGTGATGCTTACCCTGGAGTCCCAGAGCTTATTAAACACCTTCGAAACTTGGTAAATGCTTCTACCTTAATATCTGCAAACGTATTGCTGTAGTGTAGGTATGCACTCCAGTGCTCTCTGCCAAACGATTTTACAGCAGGTTAAGATTCATTTATCATAGACAATGGAACAGCAATGTGTAGTGGTGGTCAACTACCAATTACTAATACTGCTTAATACCAGGCTACTACCAGAAGTAATTGATACTAGAATTCTACACATTTGGCAAGTGTATTAGAGAATCGGTCAACAAAAATTGATACAGAATAGTACTAAAAAACGTTGACATGATGCTTTTTCTTAATAAAAACATCAAATTGTCTTAATTTATGTAACTGCTTTAGGCTTTAAAGTATTTACTGTTTAGTGTTTTGATTTCCTTAAGGCACATTGTTCTTCATTTTGTTAAAACCAAGGAGTGTTGCATTTGTAGCTTGACACTAACTATGAAGTTATAGAATGATGCATGACAAAGTTTTTGTGACAAACATCATTTTAAAAGATTTAGGCCGTCAGTAATCATTTGAGTAATCAATACCATCGATACTTGGTCCGAAAAGCAAATTTTGTAATAATAATCGAATCGATATTCTGCGTATCGCCCATCACTAGCAGTGTGGTCAGGTGCACTGGCAGATGATTTTACTGATCAAGTGTATGTGAACTCAAATTTAGTCTGCCTATAATGGGTTCACTTTGATTACATAGTGCATTGCATGCAAAATATGCAGAACTTTATCGTATTAAATAGAAATTGGATTCTAATTGCTACAGTAACATTTTTCAAGAGCTGCATGCATAGATTGTATGTTTAGTAGGGACTAAATATGCAAATTCAACATTTGCTACTTACAGTGGCATAGCCAGAGTCTAAACTTTTGTGGGTGCTGGTTACAACTTTTCTTACAGTTTTGAAAAATGACTCAGACTTTAATCAACAATACTGTTCCCTCAACTGGTAAAGATCCAAAGTAAATCCTCCAACGTAGCAAAAGCAGACTTGCTGCAAGTCTGACCAATGATATGACTTGTATCTGGTCCATTTGATAATGATACACGTGAATTATGTTCTTTTAGGGTAAAAAAGTATTTTTCATTACAAATAACAACACCAAGTCTCGCAGGCAATATCTTGAAAAGTTTTCTCGCATAGGAATCGATGTTAACGAGGTACTGTATGTTGAGCAGATATATCATCTACTGCAATACTAAAAGCGCCTGCAGGCTTCTTTGGCGTGTTTTGCTTAATACACTTCCAGTCACTCCACGTTTGTTGAAAGAGTTACGTACATGAATGTTGTGAAAAGTAGAAGAGTGTTCAACAATACCCAACATGTCTCAACAAATTCCAAGAAAGAGTTTTGTTACGACACAAATTGCAGGATGGGTGGTAATTGTAACAAGCGCAACAGTGACCTGCAACGCGACGATGTTGCACGAAAACTTGCAGCAAATTGTTGTTCGTATCAATGGACCTTTATAACCTTACTTATAGACAAAATTTCAAAAAATTTTGAAGTAGAAAAATCTTTTACCACTGCCTGTAAGAACATCCTGAATTTAGTAAAACTGCGAAGTTTGGTTGCGAAATGTTGTAAAATAAGGAAAATATAGCCGTGCAAAGTTGGCGAATTTTGTATATTTTTCTATTACACGCGGGAAATTGATACCCATTTTCTCGAACGGGGCAGGGACGGGGTATTAATTTCCCGCGCGTAATAGAAAAATATACAAAATTCGCCAACTTTGCACGGCTATATATTCCTTATTTTACAACATTTCGCAACCAAACTTCGCAGTTTTACTAAATTCAGGACGCTCGTTCAGGCTGTTGTAAAAGATTTTCGTAATTCAAAATTTTTAAAAATTTTGTCTATAAGGCAAAAGGTCCATTCAGCTGTACATAGTAAGTGTATTAATGATTCTCTGTATCTGCATTCTGGTAGAGTGAAATATATTCTTCTGCGTATGCAGCAGCCTACTACATCAAACATGTGGCAAAAATTCGTGGTAAGGTTTACGTCTTAGGAATGGCTGGTTTGATTGAGGAGTTGGATAACCAAGAAATTCCACATACAGGATCTGGAGTAAGAAATGTTTTTTGAGTTCCGTACAAATTCTAGCCAGTCAGAACTGGGACTGCAAGAAGGAGTTTGACTTTTGAATTTTAAATTAGTACGTGTGTATTTGTTCGTGTATTTTTAACGACAAGATAACTTTAAAGGATGTCAAACTACGTGCATGTAGGTGCGTGTCAAAAGTGCGGAACTAGAAAACAGCCTTAGCTCAATTTGAAGAAACTTATGTGAATAGTTACAGCCATATAGGCGCTCTGGTTTTTGTACACTAGTGGAAGTCAAGAAAACCAAGGAAAACTTTTGAGTTTCGTTGCTATTATGGCATATTAGCCTGCTTGATAATAGTGCTGTTTGAAGTGCTGGGACCGGTTGTATAAAAACGTAGTTAAAGTTAACTATAGTTAAGTACGAATATCAACCAACCAGAATCGCGTATTCAAGATTTAACTACTTTCTAACTACAAAATCGTAGTTAAAACGTAGTTAAAAGTTTTATACAACCGGCCCCTGGAGATGTTCGTTGTTCTCGATTTGCATAAGGCATTTAATGGCTGTGTAAAAAATTTTTGACAGCTGCATATGGTGATACTCGACTACTACCATTTGTTTGGACGCCTTCTCCATTGCCGCTAATGGCGAAATATTTTAGAAGGCAAAAACATCATCCAGATTATCAGGTAATGAAAACGTCTCTCTGGACACCAGTTTTTACATTGAGAACGTGGGTCAGGAAACTGGGGTGGCTCAACCTCTTTAACGTTTATATGATTTTTGTTATTCGAATACGTGTGTTTCAGGAATTTTTAAAATCTAACATAACTGTGGTGGGTGTTTGGGATGATCATGATTTTGGCATGAATGATGGTGGAAAGGTACTGTAGTATTTGTCAGTGTATGTCAGAAATCAGCACACTTGGCACGAGAAAAAATTGAATTTTATCATTTAATCGTTTAAAAACAACTTTACACGATTAATTATTACATAAGGGTTAGATATTCAAATTACACTATTGACTTCTGGACAAGCCGATCGAAAAAGTATCGGCGACTACATAGAAACTAAGCTTTATGACATCAGTAATATTATAAGGATAGTAATTCCGTTAATGTAACAAGGTAGTTTTGAGCTTGAAGAATTCAGAGTAGAGTTGGATAGTTTAGACACTGTAGCGTGGGCAAACGGCTTTCTTCGGTTTGACAGAATAGTAGTTACAACATTTGCTGGATACTGTGTCGTAGTAGTAGTAACCACAACACGCCCAATTAGCTTTCTTGTCGTGAACTTTACCGCAGCAACAGATTTGAGATACTGGATTGTATATTTGGTTACCGCAGTCTGAAAAAGTAAAAAGAGATTGATTCAATAGTTTCGATACTCTACATGAAGGCTTTCTCCCTCCTTCAGCCCCGCTTTTGCAAACGGGTGAAAATTCGGCTCTATTTGGATAAAAAATTTTCTCTTTACAAATGACAATGAAGCCTTGTTTCGAATGACAGTCGTGCATGCCAGCTTTAGTTGTGACACGGCGGAAGCTTATTCGTGGTACTCATGAATCAGTGAACTTATCAAGGATGAAGCTTGTTCTTCGTGCACACAGCATTCAAGCGAGTGAACGCGACGGCAAGAAACTTGTCGAGGTCCAAAAAACTTGGCAAAGTAGGAAAACTTGTTTGTCGCAAAAATGAGCAAGTGAATTCGTGAAGAAACTTGTCAAAGAAACAATGAAACTTACAGTAGTATGGACAGTAGGCGAAGTTATAACCACAGGCCCAATTTCCTCCGTTTTCACAAGTACTAAAACGGAAGTGGAAAAATGTTCACAGATATGTCATCTCAACAAAAAAGTTACAGTACATTCAGTAATTTCCAAAGAACGTCCATGTAGGCAACGTATTCAGTCTGCATAAATTCTTTTGTCCCAATCATACCATTTCATGCAATTACATCGCACGCTTGCTCCGGGTTTGAACCAAACTGCAATACCCCAATGACAAACTAAACGAATGAAACAATAACAAAACTATATAAGTCTGTTTTATTGCGCCGCAACCAGCACATTGCTCTATGGTGGCGGTGGGAATCGAACCAAAAGGTCGTGCGATGACGTCATCAACTTACATCCTTTGTTTTTGATAGAGTCTGGGTCATTTGCATCGTTTTGAGCTGTGAGAGCCATCGAAGTTTCAGCATTTGGGTCTTCCATTTTTTGTTGGTTGTCATTCATTGCTTGTCTGTTTATAGCTGCTTGAGTTTCGTCCGCTTGACTGACTTCGTAATCTCTAAATTCATCTATACAATGATAGAACTGAGCTTAGTACTACACTTATAAAATATATTATTCCACTAAATAACAACTTACTTAAAAATTCTATATATTGAAAGGCTATTGTATATTTTTTCTGACAAACTTATGGCGCATGTCTGCACAAAAAAAGTGAGACCATCGGCATGGAATGTCTACAAGTATTTATTCAACTTACCAGCTGTCGCAAGACCAGCTAAAAACATACATCCAAGGACGAAAACCAGCTTGAAATCCATGTTGAAATGCTTTACTCTTCTTATCAGCTCGACTGTTTTGACAAGTAAAACTCTATAACTGCTGTGGCCTGTGTTTCGCTTCTTTTATAGGCGCAAGAGTGGGCAAATTTGGGATATAAAGAATCTTAAGTGACGAGATTTGCAAACAAAGAAAACTGTGTTGCTGCTAAAAAGTTTTTTAAAAACTAGTAGCTCTTTGAAAATCTTCTAAGACGTTTGTTTATGCTTTATACATCCCCCTTGAACGTTAAATATCACTATATTTAACGTTACATTTTCCTTTCATTATCAACTTGTATATTATTTAACTAAATAAACTTTTATTAATCGCGTCTTTGGTTCAGTAGATTGAATGTAGGGAGATAAAAAGTTACAAATCATCGGACATTGCAACGTTCATAACTTCATCTGAACATTAAGTAAAAGCTGAAGATATTTTATAACTATTTGTAAACTGACAGAACTGCACATGAAGCAAAGTGTATTTTATATTATATATCATAAAACTTCTGTTGACACTTGACTAATTGTTCCCTAAATTTGAGAGAACAATTTTTTCAAGAAACAAATTATTTAACTGCTCAAATTAATATAAGATTATATAACTCGACAGCTTGTTTATATTGTCCAACATTTATTATTGTTTATAAACAGTGAACTCTTTCCCACTCATGGACTTTTAATTGCGCAACTGAGGTTTTTTGTTAAGACAAAATGAGAGTGGAACAGAACCATACTGAAGAGGTGTCTTTGATGAATGAACGATGTCGCTAACACCCTTTCTACGCCGGTTCAAAATATTTTCATGTCTCCGTGTTTTGCTGGTGGGGTATAGATTAAAGCATCTTTGTATTGAGCAGATTTCTTTCGTCTTTATTTTATTAACTATAGTATTATCTAATCAGCCTCGATTATTTTAAGAATCATAATTAGTGCTTAGACACATCCGCGGAAAGTTAGCTATACATGCTGCCGAAAGAGCGTTGGAATGGTGATTAGTTTTACAAAGGGTTTTCAATACAAAATATGTCAGTTGAACAAAAATGAGAAATTGAGCAATTTGCTGAAGTACAACAGAGCATTAGAACTGTATTAGGATCTTATTAGATTATATTATTGTCAATTAACTGAAGTTGGGAAGTTTATTATTGCCAGTTTCAACAAGGGCCAGAGCTTTACGCTTAAAGTTAATATTTGAGTGAACGACTGCGAGATTTTCTCGCTGGAAATCAGCTATCAAAAATCCAAAATAGCGTTCTCTTTTAACGAAGGTAATCATTACCTCAGGCTATAATAAAAAAAATGCATACTTCAATCCGTAAAAGTATCCCTTCTGGCTTGTAGCAGATTTTAGTTGATATCTCTGTCATTCCCAGTCAAGTTCTATTAAAAGTTGATCATAGTTTTCTCTTCTCATATATGCCCAGTAAGTCGGTAAACTTCGTAAAAGATATTTTGCTTGCAAAAGGGGAAGCAAACAGATAAACAAGGAAACTTAAGATAAAGAAGCAAACAGCGAAACCAAGAGAACAAACAACAACACATAAGTGCACAAACACATAACTCTAACACATCTCTTCTAGCACGTATTCTGTGAGGTGTGACTGTAAACGCAAGCTAAGCTTTGAAAAACAGTCGCTTGATTTTGTTGTGATTTCTCCCTGAGTTATTCTCACCAAGACCAAAGAATGGTTTCACTTGAACCCACGTACAATTACATTTTATTTCTAGATTTTCGAAAATAGGTTGCAGACTCAAGACATTTTTTTGGATTTTCTTGATGAGCCTCTAGATAGCATGAGACGCAAGCGCGAGGGAATGTACGTTTCTTATACTTTTGGTCTTGGGGAAAAAGCGGTTAAGGTAAATAAATGTGTGAAGTTCCAGTGTAAGAAATTGTAGATGGGCTAATGCTAGGATAAAAACTTCAATGTAATTGTCACTCATCTTCAAGTGGATACATCGCTACGTTCGTATGTTTAAAATAAATGTTCTCAAGCAAGGGAGCACTTATGTATTGCTGACAGACAAACGAACAAATAAACAAACAGAGATAAAAACATAATCTTCTGGCGGAGGTCATCATGAACAAGGATAGGAAAATAATTTATTTCATTTATCGACAATTCAAATAAATAGGATTCCTGTAGGAGTCCTGCAAAAATTTATTCTAATGTATCACCTTCGATGGGTTTTTGTTTTGACTTTAGCTTATTATGCTAGATGTACGATCATTCGCCGTGCTCAGTAAGTTTGGCTCATATTGTGATATGCTTGGTGACGAACAGTGGTCCTGGCTTACAAGGCAGCTAGATGATCCAACACCAGTCGCTTTTACGATTGTTACCAGTGGAATACAAGTACGGCAATAATTCGCAGACGTGCATAAATACCGTATTCTCTCTATTAAGCCCCCGGGGGCTTATTCTTTTCAGACCCTTTTAAGGAGGGGCTTATTTGAGAGAGAGGGCTTGTTTAGTTATCCATAAAATCTTAGATAATTTTTCGCAAAATGTATAAGGTATTATGTTCTTAGTATTATAAAAAACAAATCACATCAACACAACAGCAAGTTTTAAAATGTTCAGCAAAGGGAGGGGGGGGGGGCCGAAATAGAGAGAATACGGTACTTAGCAAACTTAGGAAAAAAGCCGAGTTCTTGAAGGATTGTAATTTAGCGTTCACGGTGTGTTTTGAAACATTTTTGTTTTGACAGATTTTGTCGAATTCAATACCGGTGATTCAGAATTGGAAAGGTTGCCCTCACAGTTATGATAGACTTATTTGGCTTACACGAAGTCGCAACAAGGCAGGTAGACTTTCGGTGACTTATAGCTGATAAGGAGACAGGCATTTTTACTCTATAATTATATAAAGAATATACGACATAAAAGATTAATTGATTGTTAGTTCAAACAGTTCCGTGTCCGTGAAGACAGGAGTTCCATAGCCTGTCCAGTTGTAGCGTCGTAGCAGCACCATTGCTAGCTGTATTGCTCTCCATTAGGCTGAATTTTTCGAGTGAAAAGTAAATCTAGCAAACGTGATTGGCTCAGCTCGCAAAATAATTTCCCGCGAAAAAGTCGAAAGCAAGCCAATCATGTTGCTAGATTTATTTTTCGCTCGAACAAATTCGCGTAGTGGAGAACCGCCTTTGCTTAGTCTAAAACTTAAGAAAATTTTTTCTTTTCTTTATTCCAGACAATTTATTTAAGTGGTGATGTTCATTTTGGGGAAACCTCCTGTCTCAATAGTTCATCATCAGGTTGGTCGAAACTCGGCTGAAATATAAAGTTTTTTCCTTATAGAATATTTTTATGTTGCATTGTGAGAATGGGACAAATGTGCTCGTTACTGAACTGTTAAAGAACTGATGTTGGCCGATGCACTATGACACGCATTTTCAGATCACAATGACAAGTTTTTTTTTTGAAAGTTTTTCGTTGTAATAATAGGGGAGTGCTTATTACGTGGTTTTTTCAACATGTACAGTTATTCTCCAAGTCGTCTCAGATTTCTCCCTGATGTTCGGAATCAATACATTTACGTAAAAAAGCCGTTTGCAAGTGATCAGTGAGCATACTAATTTCTTTGCAAACTTTGCACTCTTTTTCAGATCTCTATTTTTTATTCTTGTATAGGTTATCCGTTATATGAAGTAACTTCTAGTAGTCTTTACATGACGTGTACCATTCCGATTCTTAGTGAGGAGATGTGTCGGTGGGCTGTAAGGTAACATAAGCATGAATTAAGTCTTAATTCAGTCCTAGCAGTAGCTAGACCAAAAGTTATTCAGTTCTTTAGAATTGAAAAAACTACTTGTGCGTTTGAAATACCGTTTTAGTTAAATCTAAAACACTTGATCTCTTGACTGACTTCAGCTGGCTCTTGTCATACAAACTGTAGTACCCTTACGCCGTATGGCTTTGAATGTATATACAATTCGTTCTATTTCACAGAAATGTTGTTGGAAATGATTTCCGAATTACGGATTCAGTAGTTGAAAGAAATTTTGGTTTGATAGAGATAGACTGGGATTC
This sequence comes from Phenganax marumi, assembly GCA_025400095.1. NCBI lineage: Eukaryota > Metazoa > Cnidaria > Anthozoa > Malacalcyonacea > Clavulariidae > Phenganax > Phenganax marumi. The sequence goes on along the minus strand of JAODVM010133300.1, from coordinate 42,957 downwards.
AAAACCAGTAAGTTAAAGACTTTATTGCTCTTTTATTTCCTGCAAATAATGTCTTTCCCTTTTTGTTTTATAGGTGAATGTTAAGCTCCAAATTTTCGGTGAACAAGGCAATGTTGTTTCTGAAGTAGGTATCAACTTGGACCACATAACTAGGGTAGGTACTTGTGTTTTTACATAGATTTTGGAAGATGGAGATGTTGCCTGTAGTTTAGCTACGTACGGACCAAATTCAATGTTACGTTATTTCATATCCTTCAGCGTTTGGCTGCAGAAAGATGTCCTCGTGCTAAGAGACCCGAGGCAACTTTAGTACAAATCTATTCATTTTGGGCGGTTGTAGGATCGATTTTATTTACAGCGTTTCTAGTATTAATCATGTAAGTACATTGTTATGTATAGTTAGTTTACCACTGCAGATATACGGGCTTACGGAAACCAAGTTTTACCAATGGTTTTTGTTGCGATTTTCCAACCTTTTTGTTTCTTCTTTTTCAGTGCCATTTACTTCATCTGCAAGTTACTGCTCTTTCTACTTCGATCACTCCTTAGCTTTTCATGGAGGCCCAGTAACGTTTCAAAAGTTAAACAAAAACGTTCGTAAAAATTGAAAATGATATTTAATAGATTTTTATACCTAGCAATTTTTTGTGGAAAAGTAACTCTGATTAGAATAACAAATACGATTGAAACTAAAATCGAAAGTGGTATCAATACACTTGGCTATAGAAAGACCGGTTTTTTTACAACAAGTCAAGTTTTGAAAACTTCTAGGTTAATAGCCTTTAACTTTATTGCAATGTATATCCACTTTATCGTTGTACTACTCCGACGCCAGACGAGTTTACTATTTCATTGTCATGAGGTCTGCCATGAAGTCTTGGGGGCAGCATCATCAAAAACGCGGGCGCGTAAATTCAACATGGCGGCAAATTGTGTATTTCGTCCGTTTTTATGGGGAGCACGAAATGTGTTCGCGTGCAAAAGAGAAATACTTGGTAATGTTGTAAGTGTGGCAACAAGAACGATATCGACAACATCTCCACCATTATATCCTATGGTTCCTATTGTTATTGAACAAACGGTAAGTTTAAAAATGGTTTGGAAAAGTGCTAAATCTAACTCACTGATCTCAATAGATTATCAGTTCAGTGATATAAATGATAAAACTGAGGCTTATATTCCAGGGCCGTGGTGAACGTGCTTATGACATATATTCTCGGCTGCTGAAAGATCGCATTATAACTGTTATGGGACCGGTAGGTACTGTGCATTGGCAGATATACTGTCGTACACTAAGAGCTGTTTAATACTGTGACCAGTAACCGGTAAGGGTTTAACAGGTGGATAGATATTCATCCCTGATTGGAAGGCATCTTCTGTTTAGATAACAGATGATTTAGCAAATATAGTAGTGGCGCAATTGCTATTTCTTCAAACAGAAAGTGCCATGAAACCTATCCATATGTACATAAATAGTCCAGGTACAGTAATTATATTCACATTTCTATGAAAAGTTACTCCACATGTTGCTGCAATTCTCTGATAATAAAGTGTGTAGTTAGATATGCAATAGATTGCTTTACACTAGCCAACAAGTTTTCTTTGCAAAGAGCATCTAGTTCAGACTCAAACAGTTGTTTCTGTTCAACAAAAATGGCATTTTCAATCCTAATGGAATTTGATGTAACTTTAGGAGGTGCTGTTACAGCTGGTTTGGCAATATATGATACAATGCAGGTGGGCCATTAACTTCTCCATAAAAGTTGTATCATATGTATAAAACCATTTGTAACAGGGTTTTGATATTTTTATGCTTTTGGTAAAATGCAATCATACGTTCATTCACCTATCTAGGCTAAATTTCAATCACTTGCTCCTTCCCTTATACCTGTCATGCCTGCCAACTGTCTGAAAAGTCAGGTCAACTGACAGACAGACAAACAGGCTGACAAACAAAGAAACAAACTGTGAAGTATGAGAATTTACTGTTGCTAGTCTGTCTGTATGACTCTTTGGGTGCAGTGAAACTGGAGCACTTTTCCATTCAGCATAGCAATCCTGCATTTTTGTTGGTCTATAGTACATACGCCCTCCGATATCAACATGGTGTGTAGGTCAAGCTTGCAGTATGGCGTCACTGCTTCTCGCTTCTGGTGCTAAAGAACTGCGTCATGCGTTACCTCATTCTCGTATCATGGTACATCAACCTCATGGTGGAGCGTCAGTTAGTATTAAGTTCATGATATCAATTATTACCATAAATCCACAAGAATATGATCATAGGAATAGCTACTTCTCGTGTGAACATACTTATCAGTCAAAAACCACATCTACATTGCTGTTGCAAAAATTAAAGAGGGAACAAATTGAGAAAAAAAAGTTATCGCTGGAATTTACTGTCAGATTACTGCAACCTTTAGTGAACAAGCTAGTGAAACGTAGAAAGGTTGTAGAACACATTTCGAAAACTTTGAGCGAACGACAGGCACTTAGAGCTAGTATCAAAACTTAAAACATTTTTTGAACGTTAAAAACACAAATAGGAAGACTCCTGTATTTTGTCTTTCGTGTGGTTGCAAAAATCGAAACGTTATTTGATGCATTTCCAATTAGGATGATGTATTACAAACTCTGTTTCGGTGCGTCTCCTACAGGCAAAAAATGAAACACAAAGGAGTTTAAATTATTTAAACGCATTTTTAAAAAAATTTTCAACGAAGAAATTTTTTGAGTCTAAATAACCATGTGATTTCTAAGCATTTAGCGAAACTTTGTTTGTCCTATTTACACAGCAACTATGGCGATGCTTTCATGGAAAAATAAGGTCAAGCGCGACAGCTAGTTTTATTGTCAGAATTTTCCCCGTCCTTGCTATTTATGAGCGTCTGATTGTCATTCGTAGCTACAGAATAGCACTTTTCAGTACCCATGGAAGATGCGGAGCTGTCAGTGATCAACGTTTTTTGCAATGCTCCGAACTGATTTGAAATTCATGCATAAATTAGGCTTTGTTTCTTTTTGCGATACCCTGTATGTTATAGTCATGTTTTGATTATTTTCCAAGGGACAAGCTACTGATATTGCCATTCAAGCTCAGGAAATTCTCAAGTTGAAAAGAATAATTAACGAAATATACTCGGAACATACGGGACAGCCAACGAAGAAAATAGGTATGAATTGTCTTCCTTGGTTCCCAGGTTACTTCACGGCTACTTGTACGTGAAAACGAAAACTGTAAATTTTGTGTAAATGTCATTGACGCAAAAATGGTGCAACGCTTTGGTTATATCTCTGTTGAGTTACATGATGGGTTGATTCCGTTGTTGCTGTTTCCAGCTCCAATTTTATACTGCTCGGATAGACTCGAAAAGAACCAACTCGTACCCAGGGTCCCCGTGTTTAAGGTTCTGGGTAACGCGTTACCAGAACCTTAAACACGGGGACCCTGGGTACGAGGTTGGAAAAGAACATTAAGTTACCCGAGTACGTCCAAAAAGAACAAGGCGTTGAATGTTTTGTTTGTGCACAAGGTTACCCCCTCTGTCATGTTTCTTTTTCAGAGGAAGCTTTAGAAAGAGATAATTTCCTGTCACCGGAAGAAGCAAAAGAATTTGGACTAATTGACCGCGTTCTTTCGCACCCGCCGAGCAATGACTCGAAAGTTGGGGATGAAACTTTTCCGTGAAGTGATTTAATGTTTTGTAGGCCAAAAGTAGCACTAATGACAATGACTATCACGCAGATTTTTTTAACTTTTACGTTTAAGTCAACTGTCATTAGTTAACTTTGATTTGTGGTTGGTAGTACATTCTTTATACGGAAAATTTCAAGGGGAGAAACGGGACAGTAATAGAGAGCTTAAGCAAGCGACGTTTTTGACAACACAAACGACATGAAAAACGCCAATAGACTGGGTCAAGCTCGGTGATTGGTGGAAAAGGTCAAGTTTTCTTCCATCTTGTTAAAACTCTGCTTGCTGAACCTCTCTGATGCTTTCTGTGACGCGTTAGCTCCACTGTTAGCTCGTGCGCAATAGAGACCTGAGGACTGGGCTTACGAGATCACCTGACCGAGAAGCCTGCTTGGAGCATGTTTGCAGCAACTGTGGTTTCCAGTTTCTAGTTTCTAGCTATGTTTCTAGTTTTCAGGCATCCATTTCCCACGCGTGTCGCGTGTAGTCACGTTTGTGTAAAATTTAATAGCGAGCAATAGAAAATGGCGGATATTTCATCGCTTGGAAGACAAACGTGGTGTTATTTCACTTTATATTTTCATTTCCCAGACTATTAAGTATTCAAAACTTTGCCATGTAATGGAGGGAAAAGATACCTTGAATTTTTGACAGATATACGTCTTTTTCCTGCTTTCTGCGGTCTAGACTCTGGTGGTCAGTGTATTTGAAGATTTTGGACGTTGTGTATATATTTGAGGTTGGCTGGCTGACTTAAAATGGATGACTACCCTGAACTGAGTAATCTGTTAGCAATGGTTCAACACCATGACACTCACAAGAAAATGCTAGCTAGTGAAGAGTTGAAGAAGTATCTAAGCAATCCTTTGAGTCCACTGACGGCCGAGGCGATAGATTGTTTAGTTGATAACTTGAAAACTTGGATTAGCAGCGGCAACTACAAGGTATATAGCCATAAAATTTTGGAATATCTTTCAAAAAATATCAAACCTCAGTAATAGTAAGTAATGAAATTGAAAGTAGCGAGTTTCTCTTTTCAAAACGATGTTTCGAAATTCAATGCAACGATATCAATTTGATGAGTACATATATATTAAATTCGCAATTCCTAGTTGATTTTGCATAAAAGAAGCAAAGAAGCGGTTTGGCTGATTAAATAATCTTTGCTTGACTGATAAACTTATTTTTAAATGTAAATATTGGCCGAATGCTGTATTCCCGACTTGTTCGAAGCATAAATAAAACATGTATAAAACCTCTTGAATATTGTTGGGACGAAAACTCATTCCAAAATTCATTGTACGTTTCCAAACTTTACAAACGTTTTTATGCACTTTTAGTGTGAAAAACCGTGTTCTAGTTAAATTTCAGTAGTTTTTACAATCTAACGTAAATGATTGTACCGCACGTGGTTTTCGTTCAGTACATTCTCACATCCATAGTTTTAGAATTTAGGAATTGAACTATTAATGTTAATGATGTCATGATATTTTCACTTTATTGTGTCTTGGACGTGAATGTTGATCAATTTCCGCTACAATACGTGCGATCTCCTGTAGATAAGTGCTAGTGGATTGGAACTTTTCGCTATACTCCTAAGAAGAGGCGGCAAATCTGTTAAACTACACTTAAATTCAGGTCAGTGAGTGACATCTTGTGTACACTTGCATGCCTATTAAAATTTAATGCCCTGATAGTTTTCCATCCCCGCTCCTGCATCCTTTCTCTTGTACACTGTTCTCTAATATCCATCAACAATAAAAGAGTTGGCATTAGCAATATCAAACTATAAAGCTGATGAAAAATGCAGATTATCATATTTCAGTGTTATTTTGAGTCATACTCAAATTCCATTTTCATTAAATTTGTATCATATACCTGCTAGCCTAGCAGTGACTGCTAGGAGGCACTGCTTAATTTAAAGCCTGTTGAATGAACTCTGTTATAGAAAATTCTCAGGAAAGTCATACTCTAAATGTAAAAGACGTTTTGTCAAATGTAGCAAGCACAGTGTCCACAGCATCTTCATGGGCACATATTGTCTTTTTACATTTGACTAATGAATAATATATGTAACTCTTTTGCAGAATTTTGAATGAGATAACAAATAGCAGTCAACAACTTTAAATAAAAGCCAGACAAAACATTGTCTGATTTATAGCACCTTGTTATCGAAGATACTCATTCATAACTTGTTTCAGTTCACATCTTGGGTTTAATCTTAGTATTTGTGAGAGGTGAAGGTGCAAGGCCTCTAAAAAAATGTAGGAAATGCCATCATCTTCATTTATCTTTCATTTACAGCTTGCATGAAAACTTACTACATGATCATAGCTGATTACTATAATGAACTATTGTGGAAAAACTATTGAATCTTTCCTGACTTGGAAATTTTATTACTTTGCAGTTATTCCAATAATTATTGATCGTTTGGGGGACAGTAAAAGTGTGGTAAGAATCTAGCATTGCAAATTTTCATTGATTGCCACTGATTATCAAATTTGCTCAGATCCAAGCCCTGCAATGCACTTAACGACTCAAGATCAGAAGCAATTTAGAACATTACAATCACCATCTGCAATGTAGTGCAAAAACTCTATTGATGGTTGAATAGTTGTAACAAGGCACAAGTTAAAAGTTCTGTTAAATTCTTTTCTTAGGTTCAAGAAAACTCACGTTTGTTTCTTCAAGAACTGATGAATGCACTAACACCGCAGGTAGAATAGATTGTGCTTAGCTAGGAAGAGACAAGGGTACCTGTGTTAGTAATTCAGAATCCTAAATGCTGCACTGTATTCCATAATAAACAACTACATGTTATAATATAAACATCAGTTTGAGGATACACCAGGTATATTACGTGGTGTATCCTCAAACTGATGCCTATATCGTTGTTTGCACCATGCAAGATTACAAAAATCTAACTAAATGTTAGTGAAAACTGCAGTTTTGCTGTTCTAACGTGAAGAATTTACTACTATGCATAGTAAACACACAAGAGAACTAACTAAGGTTTTGTTTTCACTTTCCAGGTTGTGCTTGACATGTTGATTCCAGCTTTCTCTCACAGAGGATGGAAAGTGCGAGAAGAAGTGATGACTTGTCTTGTGGACACTATAAATACGTAAGTGTGAGAATTATATGATCTCTTTTGAAGCATCGTGTCTGCCTGCGTTGTTACTTCAGTTCAGCTAGTGCTACAAAATAGAGACAAAAAATCAGATAGAACATAACTGTAAGTTGCAGTGGGCTCAAAATATGTGAAGTGACAACTTCTGGCAGCAGCAAGTTGATATTAGTCTTATGTAAGCAGCAGCACCCTCAACATCCTCTTGAGCAGCAATCCCTCTCTAATTTTTGGCCTAGTTATTGTTTTTCAACTCTGTATGACACACGAGGATATTACTCATCAGGGTGGGACTGTTTCCACTAGTAAAGGCAAAAGATTGGTCAATTTCATACTTGCAACTCATGCAAGACGCTTACTTATTCTTAGTAAGCCATTGATTTTTATTGTGATGCATGCTGATGGTGGCCAAATGGCAAAGAAGTGCCTCAGACCTTGAGGAGTGCAATAATGCCTTCTCTTAGACAAATTTTTATCCGTGATGTAGGTTTGGTGTATCAAATTTATCAGTGTCGAAGTTTACACCATACATTTGTAAACTGTTAGGAGATGCCCACAGTCAGGTGATTATGAATTGTAGCTTGCAGTACTGATATATTTTGCACTAACTCTTGCTAGCAGCCGGTTTGTTGTTACTAAATTCTTGTACAAGATAGTTGAAATGCCCCAATCAAGTGTTTATTTCTGTGTTGCAGGTTCGAGATTCTGCAATCCGCACCTTGGTAGAGATCTATCGTCATGTTGGTGAGAAAGTTAGAATAGATTTGGGCAAAAGAGGAATTCCTCCTACGAGGTATATGCGGCAACTTCCACTGTAAATTTCAAATGGACGTAACTATTGCACCTCTTTTTGTAATTCTTGAATCAAATACGAAATGAAACAGTCACTTTGGAAGATAAGATAGACCCGACACTTGTGACTACCTATATAGCCAAAATGTAATTTTTGTAAGATTCATTTTTATCGCCTGCTTTATAATTTACATAGCGCCTGGTTCTAATGCAATATTCAGTCCAACAATGTTTTTAATCAGTTAATAATTGTTCCTAAAGTAATAATGTTCTTTGGGTTAACTTGATGCTGTACCTGCTTAGAATGTGACTATTATCACCCCAATTTCACATCACTGTTACACACAGTGATGATACAACATCGGGATTTTTAGGTTGTCTTTGATCAACGCGAAATTTGACGAAGTAGCGAAATCTGGGACTATGGTCGGAACATCTACTGCAGACGGTAGGCATCTCATTATCCGGTTTTCTTTTCTGCATTTTGCTCTTGAGCTTTTAATCAAATTTGTGTGTTCTGTACGTACAATATGAAATGGAAAAGGTTTTTCGCGTTTCTATAGTTCTAGAAACATTCTCACGCGGGATTGGGATAAATAGGAAATTGCGTGGGAACAGTGTTGCAGACTTGCAGAAAGCTTCGAGTTTTTTCCTAGTGTTCCTGTTACTTGCTAGGATAACCGACTTTATTAGCCAGTGCAACGTAAATACAATCTGCCGAGCCGGTTAAGTTGGTCTAGCTAGGCGCAGCATGTTTGACAGGTCCCTAGCCTCTTTTTATTCACATCAACTCTCTATGACGTCATAGGTCGCGCGCGAAAGAGACCTAGGAACTAGGCTGGCACAGTAAACTATATACCACATGGAAGTCCGACTCCAGCTCGGAAAGTGAAGCTAAACGTGGCGGAAATTGGAGGCATTCTTGCGGAACTGTTTCAGTCGCCTTATTGACGCGGTTCCATTATAAAGTTGACCGCGTGGGCAAGGGGACTGAAACTGACGCGCAAAAATGCCTTCAGTTTCTGCCATGTTCGGCTTCACTTTTTGATTACGCAATTGACTGAAGTCGGCCTTAGGAGAGAGTGAAACAACTGGGTTTAAACTATTGTAACTTTGTCCAATGGTCATTTTTTGCGAGAGCGTCATGTAAAAGTGACTGGAGTAGCAGAGTAGACTCAGGAAATTGTTTTGTGTAGTGTAATTTCCGGTTTCAAGCTAGAAACTTTATTACTTTAATCTTTACCGGCACCTTCAGTACAATCATGTCATAAATATGTACAATGTAGTTCCTCTTTTTGATATCTTTGCTGCAATGTAGCATTGTACAAAATTGCAGATGTTTATTTAACAACAGCTATTGAATTCTATCATTTCTAATTATAATCCCAACATGAAGGCGAAATAGTATTAAACACGCGTGTTGCTAATGGTTTTGCCAGCTATGGATGTTTTGACTTTATTGCAAACTAGAATAAAATGAAAATATTTTCATATTGTTATATTATGTCACTGACTTTAAAGTATTGTACCCAAGGCATGATGATTTGAAGAAAAATTAAGTATAGCTGTTAATTTGTATTTTTTCCCAATTTCCTTTTCCTGTCCTGACCTTATATACTAGAATGTATGGTGTTAATTTCGTGACTTTAGATTTTATTTATCGTTTTATGAACTGTCGAATTGTCAATTCGATGCGATTGTATCCCATATTTTCAAGTTAGTTTTAATATTTAATTACTGGAAATTATTCACATAATGCTGTAATCGCCCATGCTGCGCGCACTTCTACAATGAAGCAACAGAATGCGTTATGATCAAATTCGTATACACTCATTTTGACTACATTTTCCTGAGACAATAGTAAGCCCGCGGTCGTCATTAAACCACTTCTATTGCCGACGATGTGAATCATTGAGCAGATCCTATGCGGTTAGCAAAGGAAGACCTCAATGACCGTTGGTCTGTGACTGTCTACATGCAAGCCAGCTGTCGATGTGTATTTGTTATCGGTCAAGTGTGTACATGACTAAACTATCTATAAGACAAGTCTGTTTATGCAAAGGAATGAAGAGTTTGATCGAAAGTCTTATTTGAAACGCGATGCGCGTGAAGACACGAAGTAAATGGATGTTTACGTTCATGAAAGTTCTGCCATAGTTGTTTAATTATATGTTGTTCTAATCCTGAGCCCATGGACAATGAGACGTTCACAACATTGTCCAAAGAGTATTACGAAATTCTGCACGATATCGATAGCTTTTGTCAGACGTGTCGTCAACAAGGTAAGTTCTCTTAGACTATTTGACAGGTGATTCGCGGGTGATACATGACCTTTCTGGTTGCTGTTCTCGTGATAGTTAACTCTACCATGACAACATAATAAAATCAACTGCTTGTGTCACCGCACTAGTATTAGAATTATTAACTTAAATCTTCAATATAGTGTTAGAATTTGATATTGTATATAAATATACTCGTATGTATGCGTGGGCAGCATTGCGTTTTACTGTTTTCTTATGCATCTATAATAGTCCCGTTAGACACGATTGCATGAGTTGACCGTTGTTACCATATATTAACAAGCCTCAGCGAATGTGTACAGTGAGTGTGTTTTTGTGGTGTTTAGTGTCATGAAAGCGTAGGTAGCTACCTAGACGCGAAAAATATATTGCATGAGTAAATTATAGCTAAACCTCTTCGCAAAAACATACTGTGCAATACAAGTTGTTCGTAAGAACGAGTACATGTACCATAGAATGTAGGTATAGAATGCGTACTCCGATCTCTTGATCTCTTAGTAAACAATTTGACTCCACAAATATATTTGAAAGGTATATAAGCTTTACTAAGTTACAAAAAGAGTCAGTACTACTTCAAAAACAAACAGATAACCGGCTAGGAAAACAGTGGGTGGAGAAGTGTAATAAGGAGGGGGTGGTGGAAAAAATAGGGGGAAATAATTTATGATTGGTAATTTATCTCTTAGTATGCAAGAACGAATTTATATTTGTGAAAATGTAAAATTCCAAGTAGCTATCGTTTAATACTAATACTGCAATGCTTAATGTCAAAACGTAAAATATACACCAATGGAAAAGCAGTTTAGTTGAAAGGGTTTAGATAAGACAAATCTATAGCTGTGATTTGGCACACTGGGTCTTTTGCCGATCGTCAGCTCAAAAAATTTATTTAGCTTACCAATGAATTTGGAATAGATTGTGGAGCGAGGTTTAATTGTGTCACTTTCTATGCTGTTTGATACTCCTTTCTTTCGAATAAGAACGCCGGATACCTTTATGACGTCATTAGATAAGAGGGCGAGAACGAGTGTACGACTGCGAAGTTTGATAGTTGAAAATCGGCTATTGAGGCCTAGGTCAAACGTCGCTCTTTTCATGCGCCGAACCTAATGTAAATGAGCTCAGACAAAGACTTTACGTGATTTGCATTAGGTTCGGCGCATGAGAAGAGCGACGTTTGACCTAGGCCTGAGAGTAAAAAATGGTCTGCAGGGAAGAAAATATTTACGTCGTACTCCCAATGCTAGTTGAATCTAAAAAAAGCAACCCCATTATTCTGGAAACTCCTGGTTTACATATCGCTTGATTAACTTGATTACAGAAGATACAGTCCGGGACTGCGCGGCAGGCTAACTTATGTGGAGCGCTTTTGAGGTTTCTACTCATGCTAAATATTTTTCAGCTCCAGTTAAACTGAATGGAGATATATCTGAACCTGTCGCTGCCAAGGTAATCTTTGTACTTACTTTTTGTGATCACTAGTCCTTTGTAACTACTGTTGTATTATATGACGAACCACCATAGTTGAACTGATACCAAAAAATCCTGCGATTGAAATGAAGTAAAGAGAACTCAACATCACCTCGAATAATGCACGTACAGTATACAGTATAGCAAATTAGCATGGTGGTGGCGATTGGCCGTAACGACACTTCCTGTGTTCCCGACTCTATATAGCTACTACTAACCTTTGTGTATTCATAACCAATCAGTCGTAACATGAAGATGTAGCCACTCATACTATACAAGCTGAGATACACGTAAATGTTTGTTTTTGCCCATCATCAAACAAAAATTGCAAGTTCGAACTTGTTATGAGCTTGTTGCATCTTGTGAGCAACACGTGCAACGTACCAAATGAGAGACAAGGTCGAAGGAGGGAATGAATGATTATATTACTGCATTTTGAGAATGTTTAAGGAGCCTTTTGTAATAATTATCGTGTGAGCATGAAGTTTATTTCACTCAGTGTATCCTAGACTTAACGTTCACGGGTGCGCGCTTTATGCATTGTAATGTACTAATAAGCGATGGTATGTGTATTTGGTTATATATGTAATGTTATTCCAGCATAATATGGTGCGTTCTCATCAAACAAGGTGTGTTGTTATGTACTTTTGTAGTCACGAGCAGCTACTTCAAGTTTAAAGAGATCAAACTCGAGAAATGAGCCTCGCAGTGAAGGTTCTTCAACTTCAGGTAGTATCGGTGCATGAGATATTAAATACAGTAAAAATGAATGTAAATAACATCTTGTATGAATGGAAACGAGGGGCTTTTCACTTCAAGAATCTTGAACACTTTGCCAAAAAGTCCAAACCACACGTATAGTCCAAAAAATTCAAAAAAATCCTTGAACTCAATAAAAAGTCCAGGAAAATCCGGACAATATAAAAGTCCAACGAGAATCAAAAGAATCCAGCAATTTGAAAGCAAAAGTCTGGGAGAAAGTTCAAAACGTCCGGAGAAAATCGGAAAATTCACTGGGAAAATTCATGGATTCTTGAAAGTGCGAAAATCTCGCACACTTTGTATGGAGTGAAATGCCCCTCGAATGAAAATAACATCTTTTTAGGGCTTGCTGCTGGTGCTGTCGACGAGAGTGATTTTATTCGAGCTTACACTGATACGCCCACCGTTCAGGTCGGTAGACTGATACTTAACTATATTCTATATTTTTGATTTTGTTACGTAATCTTTTCATGCGTCTAGTGTACGGTATACAAAGAAATATTTAGACCTCGTTCACAAGGTACCGGATTCGCATGGGCACGACATTAGACTGAGGAGTTTGCAGGCCAGTTCATCTCGTAAATTTTTGATAATGTTGCAGAGCTTAGTAACATGCAGCTAATCCTAGAAAATGTTGTTAGAACAAAACTCAGCACATAGCGGCTAAAGTCGATGCCGTGACCATGCCAATCCGGTACCTTGTAACCGGGGCCTTAGATACTAAAAGTATTTGGATGCTTGAACTACCAGAAACTAAGTGGAAACAGAGAAATCATAAGAAAATAGCGAAAACAAGATTGCTAAAAAGCTTTTTTGTGAAACTAACAATCGTGCTTCTTGGCCATTAACGGAGAATAAAAAATAACTTTGTATTTCTACTGATTTTTGTAATTAAGGCGAAAATATCGTTTTCGTTACCTCAACTATGCTCAATTCCTACGCATTAGTATGGTGAATACGTAGAGCAACCACTTAAGAAAAAATTGTAATGAAAAATATAAGATCGTTCTACTAAACACTTGAGTTTACCATGCCCTACTAATTGCTCCTCATGGATAGCTTTTGTATGCACTTGAAATTTCATCCATCGCCCAAAAAGTAGAAAATTTTGTCACCTGTTTCATAGATTGGTTCAGCAAAAGAGCTGGCTGATGAATTGACGGCGATTTCAAACGCCTTATCCCGTCCTTCAGATGACTGGGAAGAACATGTTGCCGCGGTAAGCTACTTCAGTACCATCTGTCCTGATATTCCTGTACGGTCATAATTCATATTTCCATGCTGACTTTTTCAACTATAAGTGGTGTTACGTTATGATACCATGTCCTAAAGTTTTCTGTTCACCTTTGCAAGATGCAAAATTTGGCAATTGCCTTGCAATGGTCAAAATCACTGCGATATACGTGTTGCATAAACCGTGTCTTGGCATTATTTGATGATTGCTAAAAATCTAACACCCCTTGCAATGTCAATGTTATGCAATTTATCCTTTGTGAATTTGTATGGCGGTGAACGGCTATGATAACGCTTCAAATGAAGGCTGTTTCTTATTCGTTGCGTGTACAATTTAGTTGAAACGAGTGCGAAGTTTGGTGGATGGTGGTTCGATGGAGTATGATTTCGTGACTCAGTTAAAACCAATGGAAGGTGCTTTCAACATCGCTGTAAGTCCTTTTGTTTCACTATGCACGTGTTTCGCATACGTACGTGTAAAGCTGTTTTGTGCTTATCCGGGACCTTTACTTATTTAAAGTTTAAATGGTGCTGACTCAGGCCCCATTCACATTTCTCACGGAACTGGTTTCGCGAAATCCCAACAGTAAATTCTATCATTTGCAGCCGTGATTACTCTCAAAACGCTTTGGACTCACAATTTTTGTTTAATCTCATTCTGTTATTGTACTTTTAAGCGCTAAACTCGTCCTTTAATGATTGAACTTGATGTTTTTGATAATGCGAGTCCAGTACCGTGTGAGCGGGGGATCAGATCAAGTATTGTAACTGACGTTTAGTTTCTGTATTTGAATAAACATGCCCGTTTGACGTTGAAACACCTGTTTTTCAACACATTTACAGGTTAAATCTCTACGTTCCGCCGTTGCGAGGGAGGCGTGTGTCACGTTAAGGTACTATAGTTTGCCTGTAAAACTATCCAATGTTTTTTGGCATCCATCATATCTTGAGCAAGAGAACGTAGTGACCTAACTGATAGAATGAGTAGTGAAAATCGTTTATTGTTTTTCAGTTACCTCGCTACGAAACTTGGTAACAAATTTGGTTCTTTAGCCGACAATATTCTTCCAACAGTCATCGACCTTAATGCAAACACGGCAACAAAGGTAATAATGCGGTTACTGAATTGATACAAATAGATTTTCGTTGTGGTCTCAGCTGCCACTCAGTCTGTAAGCCTGCGAGTCAGGCGCGATGTCTTAGCATCCGTGTAAACAAAGAATGTGGCCTATTTTGCAATTCTGTACATTAGTGTTTCTTTACCAACATTGGTGTTCTTCACGACAAAAAAATAACACAATTCATCTCGAGACCAAACGAAGTTTTATGTTCTGTGTAGGTAATGGCCTCGTCAGGAGACACGTGCGCAAAAATTGTTATCAAGGTAAACAATGTTGTATCCTGGAGGGGGGGGGGTTCTTTGGGTATTTTTGTAGGTCTTTCTGAGTGACAACCGCATCATGCCATGAAATGACTGAAAATGTATGCTAAGTTAGCCAATTCAGTTTCGCACATGAAGTATATAACTTGTTCATGAAAAACGTTTTGCTTCGCTCACTCCCGATGGAGCGCGGTGACTCTAATATTCTATTTCCAACCGTTTAGAATACTCACTATCCACGGCTCATTCTCCATATTACAACACGAATGTCATCACGATCAACTTCGGTTCGAATGTGAGTATTTCCAGCCTACTTATTTCTCATTCTGCTCTGTCGGTGGGTTTCACAACCTGGGGCCGGTTGTACGAAGCCCGTTTAAGCTTGAAAAGTGGATAAGCTGAAAGCAGAAATCGTATTTATATCTTCCTCGCTGCACCCACTCACTAATCATGTATATAGTTTGAGTGCGTAAGATTGGATTTGAAATATTTACGAGATATGAGATAGTCTTTTTGCATTCTGGCTTATCCACAGCTCAAGCTAAACGGGCTAAAACAACCGGCTCTTGTGTAGGATGAAGCGAGGCTCTTGCGATTATCCTGAGAAAGTCATATTTGTTATGTTCAGTGTTGTTGCCTTTTTTGTTGAGGAAAATGCCCACCCAACAAGTGCACAAATAGTTTGCTCGTGTAAAGGCCGTTTTCTACTACGGCCGCTTTGCCCGCGCGGGCGCAGCGCACAGTTTTGAACATGCTCTGTTTTGTCCGTACGCGCTTGGTCTCGCGTGCACGCCAGCAAAGTTAGAAGTAATTCAACTTTTTCCACGTGGACTCGATTTCTAGAGCGGACAATCAACAATAGAGCATGTTCAAAACTGCGCGCTCCGCCCGCGCGGCCAAAACGGCCGTAGTAGAAAATGGCCTTAAGCAAAGAAACTTTTTTTGACACTTGTCGCTCCCATGCGAGGTTTCCTGAGCTTCACCTTTGGTATACGGCTGATTCCATAACAGCACTAAAGATGTGCTTATTCGCGATTATTTGGTTTTTTTGCGTCATTTTAGTCGCTGTGCGGATTACGTTTCGTTGCTGCTCGAGTACTGGGAACTACACTATTTAAAATCGTAAGTTTCTGAGATATAGCTACATAGATATTTCAATAACTCGTACTCATGTACCACTAAGTACTGTATTTTTTAGTCATGTCGACGAAATCGAACGTGTTGTTAGGAATGGTTTAAGTGATGCGAGCTCTGATGTGCGTGCAATTATTAGAAGGTAAATAACGTTGTAGCTACATCGTCATAGCAGTGTTCATGCTTATAGTTGTTGTGGTACGTTCAATGTATAGGTTTAGTAAGTTGAATCGTTTCTCTTGATTTTTCCAGGGCATATTGGCAGTTCTCGAAACTCTTCAAAGACAAGGCAGATAGGTCGTTGTTCTGCCTTTGTTTCTATTAAATAGCTCAAACCATGCAGGGAAACGCTAGTTTCATCCTAATACTAACCTTGTACTAACCTTAACTAACCACTGGCACAATTTCATGACTAGTGAGAGAAGATTCCATTATCGTACGAATTACAAACTGAGTACGTACTATCACTAGCTTAGAATAGCGCGGTACTAAGTGAAAAATTCATAAGCTGATAAAGAATCGCTGTATTGCACATTACTTGAAGTACATTCATTAGCCAATTTGACGCCCAATGTGCTCGTGGACGAATTTTGAGCATTGGGTTTCCATTCTCAACTTGTTCTTTTTGTTTTCTAGATTATTCAGTGACTTAGATAGCAGTAAACAGAAATTACTAGAGAGTGATAAAAAATCAATAGAGGATGGTCCCCGTAGTGCCCCGCTTACGAAAACTGTGAAATCATCCAAAGCTTCAACTCGTGTTCGCCCGCCTTCTAATTCAACTGTGCCAAGGTACGTGTATTTACACTAAAACAACTGTATAGTTTGATTACTATAACTTCAGTTAACTAGCACTATCATTCCCGGACAAGTTTCTCGAGTCAATACGCAGTTTATCATGCATCGTGATGATCAGGGTAACTTGTTGCACGAAGTGTAGTCTTAAACATCGTACAGCTGATTTTGAAAAGCACCAACGATGTATTCTTTATATCTGCTATACATTATATGTTATGCATGAACTTGATATTTAGTGCTGGTTTCTTCTGATGTAGTACCGTGTCCTCATCAAGACCAGTTCGAAGTGATGTAGCCAGCAGCCATAAGCCAGCGAGAACAAACTCCAGGGAAGGTTTGTAGATGGAAACTATATTTACCAAACCAAACCGACAGAGCAAAAGCTATTTTTATGAATTTCTAGGAACTCATGTGCTGCGCTGTGGCACTTACGCAGAGTCACCCACAATTTGCAAGAAATATTTTACATTGTGCTATAGCTTAAAAGATCAACGGTGCTAGGTTACAGTCAATTTTGTCTTGTAGAAACAGGACCCACAGTAGCGGCATCGCCCGGGCGTCGTGTACTATCCTCAAAGAAAACAACCACCCCGAAGAAGATGCTTGGACGATCAGTTAGTAATATCGACCCTCGCGCTGCTGAAAAAGCACGCCTGCGCAGAAGGTCGCAGACAGAAGGCGTGTCGAACACAAATGACGTGCGCCAACCTCCAGTGAGACCGAGTCGTTCAGCCTCCAAAGTTGTTCACAGAGGATACATGTCACAACGTAAGCTCGTTATGTGTACACATCACAACTGGGGACGTAGAATTACCTGGATTGATGTCTAGAACCAAGCATAGAAACACAAAATGGCCTAAAGTTG
This sequence comes from Phenganax marumi, assembly GCA_025400095.1. Taxonomy (NCBI): domain Eukaryota; kingdom Metazoa; phylum Cnidaria; class Anthozoa; order Malacalcyonacea; family Clavulariidae; genus Phenganax; species Phenganax marumi. Next base: position 25,404 of record JAODVM010133300.1, on the reverse strand, counting down.
TGGCCAGACGCACATTTAACGTCTAAGCAGCAGTGCTGTCGTATCAGAGAGACTTTTATTTAATAGCTAACTTAGGATCCTAGGGGCTAATTGCCAAGTTAGAATTTTGGAATTGAGTTTACTGTATTGTTCCAATGTAGCTGCGAGTCGTTCAACCTCACCGTCGCGTGTCAACAATGCGTTTTCACCGAAAGAAAGATCAGACGTATACTCTAAGATGTATAGTCCATTGAAATCAAAGATCCCTACACCCAAGTAAGCGTTTGATCTTATTCGATTATAATGAAACAGAGAGAATTTTCAACGAGTGTTTTGTGTTGTTGGGTTTCATGAAGCGTTTCCCATAGTAAATTGAGTGGGGAGGTGAGAGGGGGGGGGGTCAAACGTATCGAAGTTTACGGCTGCTCGGGATTGAGCATATTACATAAAATTGCGTGTATCTGCTACCAAGCACAATTCCAGCACATGTAGTGAACAATGAACTCACTCAGATTACTGTGTCTCGTTTTAGAGTTGACCCTCACTCAAATATATGACGTTACATGAAATCCAAGAATTATAAAGAATATTAGTGTATAACATGGTCTTGGAATACGACTTATGTGTTGTTGTTGATTTACTTGTTATTTTACTTTTAGTTCGCGCTCTGCTTCTCGCTCAGCATCTCGCTCCAGTTCTCGCGCAAGCAGTCGTGATGCCAGTCCTACGCGAGAACACGGTCTGAGAAGTCATAGTAGTAGCAGCTTACATGGAAGAAAACCAACGCATGGTGAGATATACTACTCGTGTGTTTATCATTTTTGAATGTAGAATGATATGAGTGTGTAGTTTACGATGTTTCTTGTATAATATCGTGGGACAATTCTTATTCATGGAGTACGTTTACATATATTTCAGTACGGAGACTGGACGCGAAAGATTTCACAGAAGCTGCTGTTTGGGATGCACTTGTAAGTTTGTCGATAGTAAACATCTCAGAGGTTGCGTGCCTCCGCCGGGCTTGGTAATGCATCATTTCGTTTTTTCTGTTACACACGAAAAGCGAACAAACAAACAAACAAGGTGCTTCGGTGACGAGGTCGCTAGGATATGCGTCTTTCACCATTGAGGTTCTGGGTTCGATTCTCAGCGCGGCCTTAACTTTTTAATGTGAAAAGAGTCTGTCAACTACTCTGCCGAAAGTCGTAGGTTTTCCCCGGGTGCTCTGGTTTCCTCCTACAGGGAAAGTTGACAGGTTGGGCTGGGACAAACAGATTAGGAAATTAAAACTTGATTGTTGTAAAAATAGACATTCTAAGGTAATAGATGTTCATATACATAATGTATACATTAGAAAAGCATTGTAAGGAGTTACGCAATTAGCCTTTCTCACGACGCCATTTTTGGGGTACTATCTGAGATTATAATCAATAAATTTAGGTTTTGTATTGTCATTGTTCTGAATAAAACCTTTATAAGTTAATTTACAGCTCAATTATTGAACAACGGTTTTCATACAGCTTAGATTTTTCTGATTTTGACATATTTTTTTCACGAAAAGTACTTTAAAACTGGTGTCGTGAGAAAAGCAAATTGAATGGAGCGGTTTTGTTGTCAGCTCAAGTTCGTTTAATCAAGCTGCTAGCTGTGAATCGACAATTTGCTTTGTAGACTACATTTTGAATTAGATAAAAAGCATAGAATCTATCACGACAGTAAGAAAGAGCATTTTAAATTTAAGTAAACTAGCAAAGTTTGGTCGCGAGGCGTTAAAATGTGCGGAAAATATAGCCCTGCGAAGTTGCCAAATTTTTGTATATTTTTGTATTACATGCGGAAATTGCTACCATTTTCGGCTCAAAAGTGGTAGCAGTATTCGCACGTAGTACAGACAAACTACAAAATTTACCAAATTCGCAGGGCTATTTTTTCTACATTATGCAACTTTTCGCAACCAAACTTTGCAGTTTTACTAAAGTTAAGATGCTCTTTCCAGCTTTTGTGATGGAGTTACCTATATCAAACTTTAGTCTATAATGCAAATTGTCCATTGGGCCAAGTTTGTAATGTGCGGTGGTCTGTTGCGTGGAAACAGCATAGCCTTGGTGCGAAAATCATCACTGACTGTCTAAAAATACTTTTGTTAAACTCAAGGTCAAGATATGTGCCTATTATAACATTTGAATAACTTGACCATGAAGTACTACGTGATTCTTGTCGCTGACTTGTCCCCAGTCGTCCGTACGAACGAAGCCCTGACTATGAGTTTTAAATAATACTCCATATATACATAGTCATCTTCGGTATCCATAAATACTCCAGATATACTCCATATATACATAGAGCTCACTCAGGGGTTCCCAGGGGTACTGTTTTTACAGAAACAACTGGGGACGAGTCAGTCTCGCCATGACAAGAAAAATTTTCTGGCGTTAGGCAGAGTAAAGTATAGCATTGGGGTGCATTTCCTGTCGGTGCGTCACAATCAAAACGGAAATAGATGTGTGCAAAAATTTCCGTTTTGACTGTAACGAAAAAAATGGGACTGTAGCAAGAGTTCTATGCAAATACAAAAATGTAGGAAATTGATAAATAAAGTTGGCGAAACCAGGTGAAACAGTTGCCTTCATGAGCAACTTTTTGAAGTATTGCAACAATCCAAGCTAAAGTTGTCGCAAAAATGACACGTACACTCGTCAAACCGAAGACATCCGATGTTGAGTTGCTTTGCCTTTGCATGCAACAAATACTTCATTGAAAATCTTACTTGCATTTTAGCTACGCAATAAACTTGGCTGAGCAATTCACGTTCATTTTTGGCGACAACCTTTGCGACAACCAATGGCACAGCGTGCTTATAACACGTGACGAACGTAAAGTAACGATTCATCTGGATAAAGAGCCCACCAGAATTGTCGATATTAAATTGTCACAATTATACGAAGGTCACGTCACCATATTTCTCAATGTACGGATTTATGTTGGAGGCACTTGGAAAGTAGTTAACGAATTGAAAAACCTACTTGTGTCGAATTTTATTGGTTGCCTTAGTGATGTCCTATTCAATGCATATCATCTAATCTCCGATGCTGAAATGGAGAAAAATGGGTACACAACTGCTGGGTCCATATCATACACTTGTCCCTCAACGGAGTTCAAACCGTTAGGTTTTGTTAACGATAAGGCGTACCTGAATGTGCCTAGTTTAGACCCCGACAAAGTCTCAGTCAGATTTAACTTTCGAACGTATGACAAGAGTGGTGTATTAATGTATCGAGATGGGCCGAAGATATCGGTTCATTTGTACCTCGAAAATGGTAAAATAAAATTCGAATTCTACATCCCGGGCATGAGACAGATTACATTAGATACGGAGACATGGATTGATGCTGATTTTAATGATGGCGCGTGGCATTCCGTCGAGGCCTCCATCGATACGTCTGTAATGACATTTCGAGTCGATAACGGGACAAAAGCTGTTGCAGACGCCCACAAAGTATTGCTTGGTGCGCTCGCAAACAGTTTAGATTTTGAAAACGTTACTTATATTGGAGGTGGAACGTATTATAAGGGTATGTATGGTTTCGTTGGTTGTATCAAAGATTTGTGTGTGAACGGTGTGGAGATGAGTGAATTGCCTAAGGACGTCAAAAAAGTTTCTGTTGAGGTAACTTGTTCGTACTATGTACGTAAATTCAACTTCTATACATTTAATTTGGTTGGTAAAACCTTTTGAACTAAATGTTATTTATATAAATATGTACAATCCCTGACCTTGCTATAGATGATTTAAATCAGTGAAGATGAAGCATTTGTGTAAGAAAATACATGCAGTTCTCTGAATATGTGTACTATCCTGATATAGACATTAAGTAATCTTGACAAGGAAAATCTTCTGCCTTTGGGAAAGTTAAGCCATTATCTCAAGTTGCTATCACTTTTTCAGGTAGGAAAATGCAGCACGCGGAGCTTGTGTTTTCCCAGCCCTTGTCAGTACAATTCTCGATGTGAACAAGCTTCGAGCAACTTCACCTGTAAATGTAAGCGCTTCTATCGAGGCAGATATTGCGAAATACCATTGTTCCAAGCTTCCTGCCAAGGGTATAAGGAGCTGGGAATGAATGAAGATGCGTTCTGCAGACTAGACACAGACGGTAAAGGTCCTTGCCGTGAATTTCGAGTCTTGTGTAACATGACTGATGGCAAAGATGCGGTCACTATAGTGAATCATACACGAAGTAACCGATTAGTCAAGGTAATTGCACTGAAAATTCTGAAATAATTTCATAGTTATAAGTTCTTTGAAGTTTGAACGTTTTCATGGTGATAAACTATCTAATACAAATTTTTGTGGCAACACCACGTAAATGCAATTTTAAGTTCATAGTTATTGCAAATAGGAGAAGTCCATATTAGTTTTCAGTGGATCGATCGATATGCCTTGCGAACACTTCTGTAGTGGGGGCTCTTCTCTCATCCTGATACCTTTCGACGTTCGCACTTCTCTAGAGGGGTGGGGGCGTTGTGTTAATTCTCAAACTCCCTGTAAACTAAACTATACATTTTAAACACCACAGACAACCTTCTATTAGGGAAATTCGTCCGTTTTCGTTGTTCGTATCAAACAGTTGAACTATATTCTTTTCAATGTCAAAGGTACAAGATGAATCAGAGGCATTTAGCCCCGCGGCGCAAAGTTGGATTCATTTGATGAAATATGGCGGAGTAGAATGGGAAAGTCTTCGTGCTTTGATTGATGAAAGTGATCATTGTCGACAATATGTCGTGTTTAACTGTATCGATACACAGTTTTTGATGGCACGAGCGAACGGTAAGCCCGGAGCCTACTGGGTCTCTTACGATGGCACGGAAAGACACTACTGGGGCGGCTCAAAGCGTGGCGGAGTGACCTGTGCTTGCGGAAGAACATTGTCGTGTTACGATAGGAAGAAAATGTGTAATTGTGACACTGGGGATGGCGTGTGGAGACAAGATAAAGGTTAGGCATTGCTTTGTATGTTTGTTGAAAATATGGTTTGGAGATTGTCAAAGTTCCCGTCCCGTAAAACATCGTTACCACGCACAAGTTAGTTTTGATAAATTAACGTGGGAAAGATATGGAATTGTAGAAAGCAGAAAAGGTTTGGCGGAACCAGTTCATATCTTTAGGGCAGTTTAGGAAAGACGACGCGACGTCAACGAGGACGTGAAAATGGCGTAAAAATGGCGTTGCACATCCTTACATGGGCATATTACGCCCCCGACACGCCCTTCACGTCCTCGTTGACGTCCGCGTCGTTTTTGCTAAACCTCCCTTTTATTTGCTATGACGTCAACATGTCCAGTTTCTATGAACGTGAACGGAAAGACAGAAAAAAGACTGCGAGTTTTCCAAATTATATACTGAGTATCATTAATCACAATGCATTGTATTCATAAGCATGAAAATAAAGGTATTTTCCTCTTGAAGTCTTGCTACAATCTTCAATGTTTAGGTTATCTAACAAATAAAGAGCATCTGCCCGTGGCAGCAATATACTTCCCGATCACAGCTAAAAATTCCAACTTCACCGTGGGACCGCTGGAGTGCTTCGGGCGCAGAAAAACGCTGACGCGGGAAACTGAGGAACAAAATTTTTTTGATATAGCTTGTCAGCCGCTAGTCACCAAGCCTCCGCCCATGTATCCAGGGCAACGAAAGTTGACGGCTACGGTGAAGCCGAAGCACACGTCTGAGAAAACTACGTTTATCATTACCACAAAAAGCACTACTTTAACCGATCTGAAGTCAAGCAATGCGAGCGCAAAATTGTGGTCAAAAGACAATGCAACTAAAGCGACTCCTTTCGGGAAAAACTACAGTAATAGCGGTTTTACCCTAACGAAAACAATAATAAGGCAAAATAGTTCGCTTTTCCTCGCCAATCCAACTGACCATATGTTTGTAGATGTCGCGAATGTGAAAAACGAGAGTAAAAAGTACAATTATCACGGTTAGTAAACTTTTGATGGAAAAAGAAATGAATTCATCTTTTTATGTAAAAATTCACATTTATTTAAAATATGATTTTTTAAATTTTCTAGACTGGTGGTTCATTTTGATTCTAACAGCTTCAACTTTTATCGTGATTCTTGCGTTTGTACTAATTCTGCTGATGTCTCGAAACAAGCGAAAAAATGGCGTCTGGTGCGAAGGTTAGTCCAATGACAGCGCCCACATTAAGGTCAGGGGTCCTGCATGTTCGTAATGTTTTAATCATTTAACTAAAGAATTATGATATATTTGCTTCTGCAAAAACTCCATCTTCGTTTGACAACATTCCCTATATTAAGGTTAGGAATTGTACATGTTTATGATACTTATCATTTCTAACCTTCAGGTTTATTCGTGTTTGCCAAGCAACAACAGCTACCCAAGATCGAAATTTATCGTCACTCCATCGGGGAAGACTCGCCCGACATTCTTCACATGGAAGACTTCAAGAACACCAAAGTTATGGACGTCCATTTTCACCGCGGACACTTCATCGCGAAAAAAAGTGCGAAGAAGAAAACGGTTACTTTCAAAGGTCGATGGTGAAAATGCAGTGCCGTTTTTGTTGCGTCTTTGCATTGTTCAAGACTGCGGTAGGACGTGTTTATTTATAAGAGGGGAAAAAAATAAAACTGTTCGTTTGATTTGCAAATCAGATATAGCCAGGTGTAAAAGATGTTGCAAGTATTTACCAAAAATTTGCGACATTAAATGACGAAGGGTATGTTTTTTCAACGAAGACCGTGGTATACGCTTCTTTTTAGGTGACAATACCACAATCATTAGAAAATACAATTATTCAACTTTCGTCAAAAAGTGCATGGCTTTTGCGGTACAATGCTTTCCTTACGAGTGAAACTAAAAGGAAAAAGCCTGGTACAATTGTACAATTGGGCATCTAAAAAGTCATATTACAAAGTTTCCCCTGTCTGAATCTAAAATGCGTTAAATCATGATAAAATCATGCTCTATATCATGCTTTGGCATTCGTCCCACATTACATTATCCTGGCAGTTTCAAGTAAACAAGGTTTCGAATTACAATATTAATGCAGGCTTGAAACATGCGTTCCAACGCAAGTTCCATGCGAAACTGTCGGAAAGGGGCAAACCCAGCCAAATTAGAGGAAGTGATGTCACCGAATCGAATGCGCATGTAATCAATTTTTTGTCGGAGGTTGTATATAAACATGGCGGCCGTCTAAAGTTGTGAGTGCCGACGAGCTGACGCTATGAAGTGAATTGTAAGCGTATTACATTTGTTCTTGTGGTTTTATTACGAAAAACGGAAGGACGAGTACAGTATCTAGTACTTCAGATGTAACAAGTCACCTTATTGAGTGTTGAAGAGGATTTTTTGAGCATTCGAAATGGCTGGTGAACGACTACGAATGCGGCCTTGGTTGGAATGCCAAATTAACGATAGCCGCATTCCGGGATTAGTATGGATCGAAAAGAGCAGGGGAGTTTTTAAAGTGCCATGGAAGCATGCGGGAAAGCCTGGTTTTGTTTTAGAACGCGACGCACTACTGTTCAAGGAATGGGCTAGGCATACGGGAAAATACAAAGAAGGCGACCAACCAGACCCTTCTACTTGGAAAACTCGATTTCGGTGTGCGTTGCATAAACTGCCCGACATCATCGAACTGAAAGATGAAAGTAGTTTAGATGGTGAAGAGCCTTATAGGGTTTTTCAGCTGTTGCCAAAAGGTAGAGTACACTCATAGAATATTATAAACTTGTGGTATTGCGTTACCGTAGATGTACGCGTATACTGAAACAACGTGTTTCTAGCAGAAAGGAAGTGCGGGAAAACTAATTGTTGCAATTATCGAGCAGCGTGGTGAAGCTTTACTACAGTAGTGTTTATATACACAAGTTAGCACATTACTTGCATTCCACAACTACTGGTATTAATGATTTTGTGTATAGTTTGAGTACACATGGTACTATGTAAAGGGTGGCTTTGGTGTTTTTGAGACTTTAACCAGCAGGAAGCACTCGGAATCGAAACTAGTTCAATTCATCAGTGGTTCCGACTTTCGACAACAAATCTTACAATCGTAATAAGAGTATTTCATTTTAGTACGTCTGTGTTTGTTGCACAGCAAGCTGCACTACAAAAATATATTACGTTTAGTGAACATCTTATGTTATTTGGCTACTGTTTAGGCACAAGAAATGACAGGCTAGAATCTGCTCCTTCGCCAGCGTTCACTGATGTGTCTGTTTCTCCTGGACCACCAATGGACTTGGTAATGAACTTAAAAACATAGTACATAGACAAGTTATAATAATAATAAAACTTTGTTTAAAGGGAGCAATTGCGGAATACCCTGCCAAATGCTGTTACTCAATACTGAACCTGACCCTGACACTAACCCAATCCTAACCCTAACCCAGTGTGGCGGGGTATTCTGCAATTGTACCGTTTAAAGAAGGTTAGTTAACAAGAAATATGCCAGTTTAGGCTAAAGCTATTCTTCCAATGAACCTTTATAATGTGAGCCTTTTCAATAAGCTTTTCTTTTGTGGGGTAAATGCAGTCAAACTTGTCAATCCCAAGGGCAGGTTGTACGAAGCCCATTAAGCTTAAACGGTGGATAAGCTCAAAATAGAAATCGTATTTATATACTCCTTGTACAGTCGAACTAAAAGTTTTCTAAATAAATAAAATAATTGGGTATCTAACTATCCATTCAGCTCATAAGATTGGATTCAATATATTTACACGATGTGAGGAAGCGTTTTAAAATTCTGTCTTATCCACTGTTTAAGCTGAATGGTCTTCGTACAACCGGTCCCAGGACAATAATTTATATGGTGTTTTCCCTTGATTGGGCACCCAGTGTGCTTGTATGGAGTTGCTTATATGAGCGGGAGTTTGTGTGAGACAGACATTTGATCAAGGAGATAAGTTTGTAATGTTTGTCAATTGAGTTATAACAAATTTATAATCTAGTTTTGTTCTTTTTTTGTTACAGACTCCTGACGAGTCAAATGTTTTCGGTAAGTTTATAGCTGTATTTTGGGAACAAAATTAGTGGATGGTATTATGTAGGTAGTTTGTTTTACTTTTTCTTACTTCAACTAGTATGTATTGCGCTATTGTAACATATCTGCTAGCTATTAATGACGAGGCCTTCAGCTTGGATTGCTTCTAAGTTTGTGGCAATGCTCTAGGTGCTTTTCAAATTCAAGAAAATGGTGACAATGAGGTTGACCAACTGCAAGCATCGATTATTGATGATTACTCTGTCGATGAATGGGATGACAGTACTGTTGAACAACTGAGTATGTATATTATTTATAATAACAGTTTAGTCTTCATTGTATCACAACTATTATATCATACATTTTTTATATATGTTTTTTGTTATTTAAATGTAACATGTTTGTTTGTTTATTGAAATGTAGCATGTTTGGTAGTGTGTAATGTTGTAGCGATTGGCATTGTTAAAGTGACTATATAGTGGTTCCGCAGTAGTTTGCATCTAGCTGTTGCGGTTAACCTGTCAAATTATTTTTAAGTGCATATTGTTATTGTGGAATTTGGCAAAGTTATTAAATAAATAAATGAGGTACATCTGAATACATTAACGTATTACATTAACACATTAACAAAACATTAGCATTAAGTGATAACTGACCATCCTTTGGTGATACAACATTATTATAGTAATTTATCAAAACCTGCTAGGACAGAATTATGCTACTAATCTCATCATTGCTTTGTCGTTCATTGAGGTACTTAAGATATAAAACAGGTCTTGACCATAATTATTAACTATTATATTATTAATTATATCAACAGAATTTTGCTACTCATTTCATTATTGCTTTGTCATTCATTGAGATAAGATATAAAAACAGGTTTTGACAATAATTATTAACTATTGTATTATTAATTATTAATAACTTTATTGTAACTGTTAGTAACCATATTATAACTATTACTATAACTTTATTACAACTTCATTATAACTTTATTATAACTTTACAACTTTATTATAACATTGCATATACAACTTTACATATACATTACATATACGACATAACATATACAACTTTATTCTAAGTATTCATGACTTTACTATAATTATTAAAAACTTTATTATTAGATATTTATAATAACTCAATAATATTATTAATAACTATAATTATTTATATGCTGTTTACATAGTTTCAGGTGTATATCAATAATGATAATTCCTTAGTACTTCAGCCATAACTTCAGCCCACCTGTAGGGTGAGGATCGAATTTTTTCATTGCCCATATTTTCGGGAGGTTTTTTGAGGGTACGAAATTACATTTACCACTATTTATGGCCATGCATGCGATTTGCAGATTTAATTTGGTAATTGTTAATGTACGTTTTTTGCAATTTATTTTCTCAGATTTGTTGGGCACAAATGATTACGTCAACGGATTGCCTGATTATCTAGAACAAGCTGCAGCAGTTGGTCCTCCCTTGTCTGCAATAAATGACATGATTGGAATGAATCCTGCAGGTGAGCAGAATGTTGAACAGGGGCTGGTTGCTGGAAAGTTGGATATCGCTATCCATTGGATACTGAATTTTTCAACGTTCATAAAATTGCACAAAAAACGTCGAAACTTTCATTTTGGTCGGCGATATAAATAATAGAGACTTTAGTCTATAGATATACAGTAGGTGGACAACAAAAGTGGCCGCATTAAAAATCAGTTTTTTTCTTATTCCATTCTGAAACCTTCAAAACAAGCAACAGAAAAATTTAAGGATACTCAGCAGATGGACAACAACTTGGACTATTTGGTTAAGACCTTGAGTGCTTCTGAAATGGTTCTAAATGTCCTGAATTTTGCAGACAAAAAAACCCTTTTTTTAATAGGGGTTTAATGAGGGGGCCACTTTTTTGTCCACCCACTGAAAGTCGTAATTTTATGTTGTAGTTATCAATGCGAAATTTTACGAAGGCTACAAAAAGTGAGTATCCAGTGGATAGCGCCAACCACCTTTCGAACGACCGGTCCCCGTTGTTGGATAGGTGGATAGCGCTATCCATTGGACAGTGATTTTTTGTGGCCTTCTTGTACTTTTCCATTGCTCGTTATAGCATGAAATTGTTGTTGATATCTACAGATTAAAGTCTCCAATATTTATATTGTTGACCAAAATGGAAGTCTCAACAGTTTTTGTCCAATTTTATGAACGTTGAAAATTCTACTACCCATTGGATAGCGCTAGCCAACTATCGAACAACCGGTCCCAGAATTTGAGAATTTGAGTCATTAGACATCCATGCCATGTCTCTGAAATTGTGTCATATGACAAGAATACTTTATTTTTCATTCTAAAGCCATGCAAGTTGGGGTAAAAATTTTCTACAAGGCAAATCAAGTTTTGGAGAAGAATGTTGAAAACCATTACGGCTGCCGTTTGTATTCAGGCGTTGACGTCACCCGGGCTCCCGGCTACAACGAGAGCCTGGCACTAGTATACGGGCCTCCGCAAGTAGAACAAATACGTTTCCCAGACGAAGGAAGCGTGCCCGAAATGATGGAGAAACTAAATCGCGGCTTACTACTTGAATGGCAACAGAACAGCATTCAGGCGACAAGATTTTGTCAAGCACATGTTTACGCGAGCGGCGGGTGTTTGGGTTCAAACAATATTATACCGCTGGGTCGCGGTCAACCGACAAAAGTTTTTGACTATAACTTTTTCTTGGCGGGTTTGGCAGACTATAAACTGTCGAAGGCTCCTGTACCATTGTACGAAGTTTTTTTCTCATTCGGCCAACAACCTGCAACGGCTACAACTGTTGATCCGGGTGTTTTGGTCGCGGTTTCGGTGACGCATATGAATGCGAAGGCTAGTATCAGTAAAATGGGCAGCGCTTCGGACGTAGTGATGTCGATTGAAGACGAAGGCGACATTTTGGCAAAGCAGTTACAACAAATCGTGAAGATTCATCAGCCGAATCCGTGATAGTTTATCCCGTAAAGCGAAATCTTTTTATCACATGACCTAATCGAAAAATTATATATTTGTAGTTTTTTGTCACGACTCAAAAGCCACTTCTAAACCGGAGCCAGAATGCCAAATTAGAGGAAGTCTTCAATTTGATATTTTTTATTATAGCTGGGGCTACTTGTATCAGTTTCGAGTTTAACAATCTATGTCGGCAAATGCCGGCCCGCCATTTTGGTAAATGTGGTATCTTTTGTAATTTGTGCCAGTCAGCAAGTTCCAAAATGATAGCAAGAATTTTTTAAAGGCATATATTGACAACTCTTTCGATTTTATATGCAGTTTCCAACGGAAGGTATACACTATTTCATCATATTTTCCGTGGTCGCCATTTTCAAGTACTATGTTGACAAAAAAGTGAAAAACGAGAATTTTTTGAAAACATAATGTACATTAAACAACATGCCGACATATTGATGGAAAGAAAAATCGTCGAAGAAATATGGAATATGCAAACTTTTTTGCCCAAATGTGTACGAATTATCAAGGCAACTTATTCAGTCGACAAAATTTGCAAACACAGTCTGGTTGTCGCAAAGAGCCTTTGCAATAATAACAAAATTTTCATGGTTAGACAGCCTATGTTTGAAGGCATACCTTGTACATATTGTAGTATAGTTCAAATAGTTACTATCGATGAAGGTCTATTAACTAGTTTCTGTATCTGCGCTTGCGCAGATATATTGTTATTTTCCCAGCTAACTGGCTGATAATTTTGGTGCATAATCGAAACTTCAATATGTTATATAACTTTTTTGGATTTTCAAAAAATCTCTTTTATTTCTATCAAAATTTAGCAATTTCATGTACGTACAATCATTGATACATGAGTACATTAAGGAAAACTGGTGTATAGAAGGGACCCTGTGCATGAAGTCGGCAGGTCGTAAGATTGCTCCAACTGTGTATCGTATCAAAGATTGAACTTGCTGCGCTTACTAAAATGCTGTGCATTTATTAAATTATAGAAGTTTTATACTGTGCGTTTTTGTTAGTTTGATTTGTTATTTTGTGTGAAAGAGGCGGGGACCGCGTAATAAATTTCCAAAAGGACTACGGCGAGTTGTGCGACGTGAAATTACGCGACATGTCAACCAAATTTCCCGACTTACTTTTCTGTTTCATGACTGTTTGAGCCGATTATAGAATGATGCATGAAAATAAATACCTAATTGTTCACACCACATTCACACGGTTATTACTCTCACACTCTTCAGATAGTGTTACTTGAAGTTTCCGCTATCGTTGCGGGCGCGGAAAGCTTTGACAACAAAAAAAACAAATATGGCCGCCAACGTTTTGGGTTTTCAAAAATGGGTGAAGGTAAAACGGTTTGTTGTAACCTGTAGTCTTTGGAACGTCTTTCATTTTGTACGAATGGTGAATTCAGTTTAGAAAAAGTCCAAGATGTACATGTTTTTTGCAAAGAAAACGTTTTTACGAGGTTCTGTAAAACAGAGAATTCTATCACATAAAAAGTTCAGACAAACCTACCAGTCTGCTGGTTTGATGAAAAAATCTGATCGTGCTTCTGCAGTATGTGTTGGTGTTTTTACAAGAGATTTCTCCCAGGGATGTGATGGCCAGCTTAAAGAGCACAGTCAACCAAAAATGGTATGTACGTCAGTAAGTCAGTAACTGTAACAGTCTGTAAGCTTTCAATTTATAGATGGGTAAACTTTGTTTATCATAATTGATATTTTGCCTGCCAAGAATATGCGTGAGCACCTAGTTTTGTATAGTCCAGTTATGCAAGCATACATAATAAAACAACTCATGTATGTTAAGCTTTCAAAAAATCATGTCCGCACATATTCTTGGCAGGCAAAGTATCAAAATATGTAAACAAGGTTTACCCATCTATTGGAGTCCTTTGATGACCCCGATTTCTGAATTGGTTTGTTCACTGTTAACAGAAACACGATTGCGAGTAATGATAGCAGGGTTCAGATTTGACTTCCACTACTGCTACCTTTACCTCTTGTTGGTTAAGCTCTTATTTGATTTGTGAACCAATGGCCATTTTTGATACTAGAGATGACAATGACGTCATGAGACGACGACATTACTGTCCAGTGTAAATATGTGGATGACGGCGCTGCTGGACATCATTACCATGGTCAGCTAGGGGTGTTCATCAGGCACCCTTACAGACAGTATTATTATTGAAGACATTAAATCCATCTGGTATAAAAACATGTTGCAATTCAGCAGACGTCTGCACTGTCAAAAAAATGCTAATGTCAGCTTAAGTCTCTGCGCGAAATATTTAGAACGGTTCAAAGGTTTTCTGTTATGCTAAGGCTGTCACGACTTTACACCAAACGTTACAAACGCCCATGACGGATGACATTCCTGGCCAAACGGTATTATTGTCTCTGGTATAAAAATGGTCTATTAGATGAGAACCATCTCATTGGTGAATCATGGTGCATGGTTGCCGTAGTGTCTCTAGAAGTCAAATTTGAACCTTGCTGTTATTGACAATGGAAATTATCGTAATATTTGTTGTTTTTCAAATTGATTTACTGGATTGGTTTTGCTAACTGTGGTTTATATCATTAACTGTGGTTTATATCGTAAAGACCTATAAAGCCATTCAATGATTTCTCTGGCTTACATTTGTACTATGAATATTAAACAATAAGAATGTGCAGCTCCCACTTTCATGGAATGAACCTAGTCTCTTAAATTACAGATACCCTCTAAAATAGAAGTTGAGCAAAAAGAGATTTGCATGACATTTCAGGGCCATTGTGACATAATTTTTTAGTGAATAATCTTTTGTTGGTAGCTTTTAGTTTAGAACACTGAAAGTTTAACTTTTGTTGACATGTTCTGTATTAAACAGTCTAATAACTTGTCTTGCCTTCATTGAAACTAATTATTGTTTGCCAAAAAACAATTTCAGTGCCAAAACATATTGACAAAACTTCTACCATTCTAAACTCAACCACTTAGGATGTTATTTAGAACTAATTAACAAAAATTTTGTTTTCAGGGTCAATTGCTCCTTCTACTTCAAGATAGGAGCATGTCGTCATGGTGATAGATGTTCTCGTATACATAATAAGCCAACGTTCAGTCAGGTACTGACACCTTCAAGAACTTGTTTGATGAATGAACAGCTTTATACTTTGAAGTTTCACTAGTTTTGTTTAAATTGTGCTTTTTACTTTTGTTACTCTCTATTCCCACACTCTTGTCCATATTCTTGTAAATTGCAGACTTGATTTTAGAAAATTCCTATGTAATTTGAATAGTGCTTACATATGTACATTGATTTCAGGGGTTTTTGAAGAAATTTGGTAGACATTTGTTGTTAGTGTATACTGTTCAGTGATGATTGTAATTTGGAGTACAGTATATGCTGTCTCTACATGTTCTGATTTGCTATACACCAATACTCGCATTTTAGTTAATACTTTCAAGTTACAAGTAGTCACTTTGCATTATGTGATTGCTGTGAGTGAGGGTATTCATACATGCAAAACTTAACAATTTGTAAGAAGAAGTAGAAAGTCATTAAGTCAAAGTTCAGTGTTCTCTAAAAGCTGTATTAGACCTCTTCTCTCTATTAAGCCGCCATGTTAGTGAATGCCCCCTAAAAAACCATGTCGTTGTTAATTAAGCTGACCCTCTCTTTTCCATCCTCTTCCTTTGCCATTTACTTGAAATGATTCAATGAAACATTTCACAGCTGAAATATGTTGAAACACTTATCAATGAATGGCACTGTGTTCCAGCTTTTTATATTAAGCATATGCTTTCTATAGCCCCCCTCCAGAATGTCAGTAATTGCATGAACTCAGGGGGAGCTTACTAGAGGTTTTAGTGTATTCATTTTCTTTTCAGACGTGTCTTCTGCAAAATTTGTATCAGAGTCCTCAGAGTGCAGCACAAGTGACTGATGGTTCAGGTATTATTATATTCTGCTCTTACATATGTATTAGGAGCTGTGCTAAACAGTATTTGCTGAGGTGTACTACATGTCCTGAAGGGTAGGTTTTTTGATATAACAACTGTATTTCAAATAGCTGTATGGCACTATTACACTGTATAAATCCATTTCAGGAAGTGCTATTTCAGATGTAGAGGCCCAAGAGCACTATGACAGATTTTTTGAGGTATAAAAATGCCCACAGATACATTTGCTTCATCATGGAGATAATGCACTGCAATAGCAGACTTGGGGGGGGGGGATCTTCATGAAAGTGTACTTTTAATGATCAAACCACAGAGAACAAGTTGTATTCAAATAGTTCAGAAAAAAATGATCATCTTGTGGAGAGCATTGTTACCAGTACATTGCATTTCACATTTCTGTTCTATAATGGTATTATTCTTTATATTTGTTAGGATGTATTTCTTGAGCTTGAAAAGGTATGTTATGGAAAAAGTGATTGCCATTGTATCTGTATTTGCTGTACACTGTGATGGTAGAAAGATCCTTAATCATAATATTTTTAACCATGAAGGTTTGGAAGTTTTTTCTAGAGTTGGTTTAGACCAACAATAACCACTGTGTATGTTTTTGTTGAAAGTATGGTGAAATTGAAGAAATGAATGTGTGTGACAATCTTGGTGATCATCTTGTTGGTAATGTTTACATCAAGTACCGCCGTGAAGAAGACGCTGAGAAAGCATGCAAGGTGTTGAACAACAGATGGTATGATGGTATGTCAACAATTATTATCGGAGTTACTGTAAATAGTCACTTTTCTACTATAACAATACTGTACTCAGTGTAGCCATTAACTAAAACAGAACTGCCAAGTTTACACTTGAAATGATTGCCTGAAAATATTGTTTTCATCAATCTTCATAGTTATTTTCTACAGCGTCAAATTATTTTTCGAGTGCAAAACTCCTGCACTAACTTATACAACTTATTCATATGACAGCAATTTGAATTTACTAACTCTATCCACATTTTTTTTCCTTCGTAGGACAGGCAATATATGCTGAGCTGTCGCCTGTCACTGACTTCAGAGAAGCTTGCTGTAGACAGTATGAAATGGGGTTGGTTTTTATTTTGTCACTTTAAAATTTTATTAATGTACAGGTCTGCCTATTTGTTCCCAGAGAAGTGGGCGTAAGTATTGGGATCAAAGTATCGGTTTTCTTTAAATATTGCTCGTTTGATTGTTTACAGCGAGTGCACACGTGGTGGATTTTGCAACTTCATGCACATGAGGCCAATATCACGTGAACTGAGGTTAAGTATCCAATTTTCTATCATTTAGGTAATATTGTCTACTTACATGACATATGTAGTGTTTTCTTCTTACTTTCTTGCAGACGTGAACTTTATGGTCGCGTGCGCAGAAACAGAAGGTAGCGCCATGTTAACTATTCACTGAATTATTTTGAACAAAGTGAATTGTGACTATAACTGTTATCGTTCGTCAGATAAAAACTTAGTATTAGTGTATAGTAGGTTTGTATTCTTTTAGCACTGTCTAGCCAACTTCTCTAATTGTTATTGTGTTGCGCGTTTCCCTGTG
>JAODVM010133189.1:0-15359 GCA_025400095.1 Phenganax marumi | reverse complement strand
TATCGAAGTTCAATTTATTTTTGCGTTTTTGTTATATTTCCATGGAAAAAGCTGAAGAAAAGTAACGAAAAACTGGGCAGAAAATAAAATAACGAAGTAAAACTTTACATTATAAAATGACTTCGTTCCAAGTAGAAAGTCCTGTTGAAAAAACTTACTTCGTTACCTACCCACTACCCAAAAAAACTACTTAAGTACAGTAACGAAGTACATATACTTCGTTACTTGTCACCCCTGACTCTAGCAACGTCTCATCTCTGCTTGCCCAAGCGTCATGTTAAAAAGTCGATATATATCTCTGCAGAGGACGACCTAGAACCCTGGGAAAAGGCCCAGACACACCGGATGCGATTCAGCGACGCGACGCGTTTTTCCACTTTCACGGACTGGTAACTTTGGTTCTAGTTGAGATTCTCCAAGATATTTAAAGGCGATATAATATTTTTAGTTATTTAGTCTACATGTCTTTTAAAATTTTCTTTCATGGATCGATTTATTCGCTTTCAAAATTTAAAAAATCACGTCGCTTTGCCGAATCGCGTCCGCTGCGCTGAAATTGTGCCAATTTTAAAACAGCTGTGTCTGGGCCTCAACACTGACATGCATATACTTATACCTATATACATCCTTTCCTACGTTAACCCCAGGCCCCCAAAGACTCCATTCCTGTAGCCTGTACCCATTCAACCACTGTGCATTCAATGCCTCAGTCTTAGTTCAGCAACTGCCTCCTCCGCAGGCGCTAAAATCCCTAAAATAACTAATAACTGCAAGCGACCGTTATCTGCAAACGATTTTTCATGTTTGTTTGTTTGACATTTGCATGTTTGCCGTTCGAAATGTGCACGTTTAGCATTTCGACAGGTACGCCCACTTTCTGTCAAATCATACTTCTTCCTCATTCAAGAGGTTGGATGAAAAAAAAGCATTTCAAAATATGCTACTTCGCTTAGCTAAACGTGCATATTTCAAACGGCAAACATGCAGCTTTCAAACACGTAAAATCATGAAAAAAAGTTTGCAAGTTGACGGTTGATTGCAAATGGTAGTATTCTGTGCAGTTTCCTTGAATCTGTCCGTTCAGGGCCTGAACGGGACACCAGCCACTGCAACATCACAGGGAGCAAAGCATTTAGTAGACTGAGAGTAAAGACTTTTGAATTTGTACACAGTCAAACGCACACAGAAGTTGACAGAACAGAAGCCAAAGAGTCAATTTCTACTAGTATTTACTTTATTTTGCAAGAACAAGGACACACAAACAAAAACTACAATTCTACAACACTGCATGGGTTATCACATACTTCGTTGAACAGTTTAAACAAACTATACGTCAAGGAATGTCAGTAAGACTACGATACATGTTACTACCGAGCGCCATATAACACGGCTACGCTCTTTTCTAACTAGCCACCCTAACCAAAGCAACTTAAACACTACTGCACTATACTGCGCTGTATCAGAAAAGAATTAAACTGCGCAATCACAATTGAATTGTGTAGTCAATCACATCACTTCTTCAAAATGTCAGCAAGCATTTCATGAATTTCAGGGGAACATGTCAAAGTCTTTCCACAAACAACACAATGCTGATTCTCTATGTTGTTTTCAACACCACATGAACTACACCGCAACCAATGAACAATTGGTATGAAGGTCTCTACTACAGGCTCTCTTGCAACGATATGTTTCGGAGTTGGTACAGGTCTTTTATACTTGCGTGCCACGGGAGATGATTTCACACCGTCTTTCATTGGAACTTTCCTCGTGAAGTCTACATCTACGTCATTAAAATGCTCGCCACATACAAGACAGGATCTATTCTCTACACTATTCTCAACCTTACAAGCGGGACACATTCGCCACATGCCTACTTCATGTTTCCCATCATGCGATGGCAGCTTGTGTGAGTTTGAATCGAAGCTGGCAGCCATAGCCTGAACATGGCCTTCATGCGGGATACCAAGCGCGTCACGACATTCATCAAATACTCTCTTAAATTCTAGTGAGTGCTCTACAGATTGGAACTCTGCAGCTAATTCACGTTCGACAACATGAACATCACTGTGATCAGCTAGAGTGAACCAGACCCAAGAGCGATCAGAACCTGCATTGGGTTTCAGATCCATCGCGGGTGTAACCTCATGAGCTACACATATCTTCACATGATTGGCCATAAACAGATGGTACTCGTCATTATAGAGTAAGATTTGCAGAGCACCATAGCCAGCGTCGTGCCAGTAATCTTCATCAAATACATAGATTTCAGCATCCTGACTAAACAACAATTCAGCACCATGTCCGCTCTTAGTGACATCTAGCTTCGCCAAGCGAGGGAGGTACTCCGTGTAGAATTTCGATGAGCATCCGGCGCTCTCACTTCTAGCTGTTTCTTTGGACAACCTTCTTCCATTTTCTTCGATAAGCAATGTTTCTGATGAGAAATCGGGTGACGGAGTCGTATTCTCGTTTTCATCTTCCTGTGACTTGCTTCCATTTTCTTCAATTCGCTCTGGTGTTTCTGAAGTGTCTACCCCAGATCCTGCGTGATCAAACACGACTCTGGTGCTCGTTGGTGATAAACTCTTTCCTTTTCTCAATGTTACGTTCAATGTGGACTTGAAAGTTTTATCACCATTCGTTGGTAATCTAAAATCACCAAGCTTAGTCTGGTACACTCTATACAAAAGAGGATAAGAAATCTTTTGTAAGATTTTCAAAACCGTTCACGTGCAGAGAGTACAAGTGCAAAATCCTCATTCTGGGTGTCAGCCCAAATTAAACGTGACTAAATTCATTACGACTTAGTTGAATCTGAATACGTAAAGAACGATCTGAATACTTTCATCATAGTGAAAGGAATGAAATCGTCTGGACGTTTGAGCAGAGTTACTGTTCCATCTTTTTGTTCAGGCTACGTGCTCTCACAATCACTGAACATAGCGCTCTCTGAATAATGCAACGTGGCTCAATGAAAACGCTTGAATTTTTAAAAGGATGATATTCAGAACCATGAACCCAAAACGAGGGATTTATGCACGTACATGTATATTTCGAGATAAGCCTCGCAGATCCTTCGCAGTTTGCCCAACTTTCCGACTATCTCCTTCCACTGACTAAGCGTAAACGTAGTCTCAAAATTCTTTTCACTCAATTGTCAAAACGCTTGTGGAAACACTTTTAACTTCTTACAAAATTATGGAAAAGATCTTCGCACTCTGGCGAACATAGAATCGTGTTTTCTAAAAGGTAATTTCAAACGTCGACCACTTGTCATTTAATAAGTTTTGTTTTCGAAAAAGAGGATATTTGGTATTGATCCGACTATATAACAACTGGTATTTTCTGACATTACCATTCCCCATAAAAAAATTTCAGGATGAAATACAGATATTTCTTGCATAAATCAACCGCTTATTACATCACGAACGGCAAGAACTTTCCACTGCAAAATGTCGTAAAACAGCCGGGAAAAACCAACCTCTACAATTAGACTATAACTGTAATGACAATGAGTCAAAAAGTCTGTATATGAAAGCATATTTTCCGGAGGCGAAACTAGTTAGCCATTATAAAATTAAAATCTTTAGAATTACTGCGGACATAGTTAAATGTATATTGTAAACCAGTTGCTCTAACTAACCCTGTCAGCCATAATTCTGCAAATAGTCCAAATACCTTTGTTGTTCGTCCACTTTAACACTATCTTCTTCCTTGATCAATGCAGAAGTCTTCAATTTCTCTTTACACAAGTCGAACGTTTCTTTAAATGCGTTCGCAATTTCAGCGTTCTTAAATCGAGCTGACAGTTGTTCTGCTTTCGGTTCTCCGTCAGAAATGTCGCCATTAGTGTGCCACACCCATGACCGATCTGAGTTTGCTTTCAGTTCCATATCAGCGGTGAGGAAATGATTGGCGCACACTTTCAAAATTTGATCACGTCTCATCAATACTCGAACTTGAGCGGTTCTTTTATGTTTAAGAAGTTTCAGATTCCCTACTCCTCGCTCTTTCCATTGAGAAGTAGCTTTATCAAAACGAAACAATTTCGCTCGTTCACAGTAAACTACGTCTTCGTTTTCTTCTCCACTAGACTGTTCAATTTTTTCAAGGTGAACGATTGGTTGGAAGTCAACACCGCTGACCTCACGCTCAGGATCATCGTCGTCATCTTTCTCGTTTTCTTGAATGAACAACTGCGAACCAGCGCCAGCAAATTCTTTATTTGGAGAAGATTTGAATCCAGAGCCTATGCTCTCAGCGAGAGCGCCAAATGAGAGAGATGATATATCTTGAGAGCCAAACACGAAGGAATGTGTGTAAGAACTCCCTGATGCTGTGCTGCCTGGTGCACTTGACGACCTATATACAAAATACAAAGTATATCTTGTAAGCGTTACAGGTCACACAGGTAACCAAAGAATTCCTATTAAGGGAGGTGCAACTATAAAGTCCTGGCTTTTCAATGACATCTAAACATCTTCATTATGACTCGCACCTCATCCTTGTAATCAGTCATAGTACGTAGTCAGGACAACATGACAGACGATGACCAAGCTACACAAACACACTCCCACTAGCCATCGCGTAACAGTAAGAGAGCGACTGAATACAAGTCAGCTGACAACTGCCGAGATAAAAAATTTTCTCCGGAAACTCAGATTCTTGTAAAGCAACAGACAGGCAACAATGTATATCTGAAGTACCGTGTCACGGTCGGTACGTTACTGGACATGGTATGCAACTTTTCGATAAGAGTGAAACTACTCTTAAGTTTAATTGCGTTACTGTCAAACGAGCTGCGGAATCCAAAACTACAAACCTACCTATCATTTAAAACATTCAGCTCATATTCTAAGTCCTGGTGCTCAGAAGTCTTCTCTGATTGCTGATAACTTTGCTTCTGGATGCTTGTGTGCTGCTCTGATTCACCTGCTTCCACTTTGTCGAGGCTACCTTTTCTTTCATACGCAGGTTGAATTCTGTATTTTGTTTCGCCACTTGCCGACTTCTCCGTTGATTTTTCTTGGACATCAGTTTCATTCTCGTTCTCAGTGAAATTATCATCAGCAGTTTCCTCTGGACGACAAAACGTTTCAGGCAAATGATAAAGTTTTGCTCGTTCTTTCTGTTCTGAGGATGGAACTTTCTCAAACGTAACTACAACATCATCTTCATTATCCTCACTTTGTCCTTCTTCAACACTCCACTTTTCACTCGCAGTTGTTTTCATTTCATTCTCTTGACATTCAATGAATTTATCACGAAACATCAAAGCATCTTCACGATGTTTAAATTTAACAGCGAGAAGTTCGTTCTTTCCCACACCATCTGCAAAATCTGCGTCTACTGACCACATCCATGATCGATCTGACCCTGCATTCTCTTTCAGTTCCATACCAGCAGTTATATAATGATTTGCACAAAGTTTGTGAATCTGTTCTCTCCTCATTACTACTCGACATCTCTTTGTTTCATCATGAAGTAAAATTTTAATATCTCCTACACCACGTTCTTTCCATTGCTTCGTATCCGAGTCATATCGAAATAATTTAGCTCGATGAGTGTAAACAACAACCTCGTTTTCTTCTCCAGTTTTCTGATCAATAATGTCAGGTAATGAAACAATAGCTTTGAACTCAGTTCCTTCAACTTCTTTTTCAGGATCATAATCATCATCATTTGAAGAAAATAATTGTTGACCACTTCCACTAAATCCTTTCCAAGTTCCCTCGCTTGTCTTGGGAAAACCTGACGTTTGTTGAGCTAGATCAGTAAATGAAAGTGCTGTCGTTTCTTTGGAACCAAATTGGAAAATCGGGTTAGTGTCCTCTTCTTCTTGGACACTGAAAAAGGATTTTAAAAATTTAAAGTGTATTCCTAAAAAAAATTCTACGACTACACAGTATTCGAACTCAATATTTTGCTCCTTCAAAATCTTGCTCTTGATTGGTACATGGCAAAGACGTGGAGAAATGTTACAACTGATTAAACAAAATACAAAATGGCTTTGGAAAAATTAGTTATTATTCTATCTTGTTGTTTGCATTGATTCAAATTAACTGGTTCTCATACTTCAAAAACCATTAGATAATTGTCGGTGATCAATGAAGAACATTTTCAAGAGCCTAAAGATTTTACTTGTCAATAATGTCTAAAAGACAACTCCATGAATTACGATGTCGATCAAAGGCGATAATACAAAGTTTGTCATAATTACAGACTTACTTTCCTTGAGGTAGTGTTATAAGGCCCACCGTATCCTCATCATCACTGCTTTTCTCGCCTTCTGAATCTTGTTCTGTGCAATAAAACGTTTCCGGTAAATGATAAAGCCTTGCGCGTTCTTTCTGCTCTCGAGATGGAACTTTCTCAAAAGTAACTACAACATCATCTTCATTATCCTCACTTGGTTCTTCTTCAACAATCGACTTTTCACTCGTAGTTATTTTCATTTTATTCTCTTGACATTCAATAAATTTATCACGAAACATTAAAGCATCTTCACGATGTTTAAATTTAACAGCGAGAAGTTCGTTCTTTCCCACACCATCTGCAAAATCTGCGTCTACTGACCACATCCATGATCGATCTGACCCTGCATTCTCTTTCAGTTCCATACCAGCAGTTATATAATGATTTGCACAAAGTTTGTGAATCTGTTCTCTCCTCATTACTACTCGACATCTCTTTGTTTCATCATGAAGTAAAATTTTAATATCTCCTACACCACGTTCTTTCCATTGCTTCGTATCCGAGTCATATCGAAATAATTTAGCTCGATGAGTGTAAACAACAACCTCGTTTTCTTCTCCAGTTTTCTGATCAATAATGTCAGGTAATGAAACAATAGCTTTGAACTCAGTTCCTTCAACTTCTTTTTCAGGATCATAATCATCGTCATTTGCGGCAAATAATCGTTGACCGCTTCCGCCAAATCCTTCATTTCCGACACTCTTACTTCTAAAACCGCTGGATTGGTTAGCAAGAGATGCGAAGGACAAAGAAGAAATATCGGTGGAACCAAATTTGAAAAGAGAATTAGCTGCACCACTTTCAGGTTTTTCGTGTTTTTCGTTGGTAGTAGGTTGTGTTTCGCTACTATTTTGTACAGGAAAACGTTCTGTAACCACTTCAGTTTCTGCTGCCTGACTTTTTGTATCTAGAAAACTCGTGGGTTCTTCTTCCAAGCCAGTGTATATCGCTCTGCCAGCGACAATAGAATGGAAACTGAAGTCGACACTCGTGACAGGTTCATTTATCGGACATGGTTCATCATTGCTTCTTAGAATTTCTCTGGGCGGAGAACAAGCTGAAGGGATTATTGTCTTCCCCTGACTACCCGCAGATTCGCTTACTTTGTCCTTATTGGAAATTTCCGAAGGCGTCTGATCATCGAGTGGCAAAGTCTTCAGCCCAGCGATAATTTCGTCTCTGTCACCTACTTTAATCTTCGTTTCATTCTTCGTGTCAGTCTCCTTAGAACTTAATGGTGCTTCACTTTGTGAAACTTCGGGACTGCGTTGTTCTCTCTCGTCAAATAGTTCTTCAGAACTTTGCTGATTTATTCCGCGCGTATTACTAATTTCGTCTCTGTACAAGTCGAACGTTTCTCTAAATGTGTTCGCAATTTCAGCGTTCTTAAATCGAGCTGACAGTTGTTCTGCTTTCGGTGCTCCGTCAGAAATGTCGCCATTAGTGTGCCACACCCATGATCGTTCTGAATTGGCTTTCAGTTCCATATCAGCGGTGAGGAAATGATTGGCGCACACTTTCAAAATTTGATCACGTCTCATCAACACTCGAACTTGAGCGGTTCTTTTATGTTTAAGAAGTTTCAGATTCCCTACTCCTCGCTCTTTCCATTGAGAAGTAGCTTTATCAAAACGAAACAATTTCGCTCGTTCACAGTAAACTACCTCTTCATTTTCTTCTCCACTAGACTGTTCAATTTTTTCAAGGTGAACGATTGGTTGGAAGTCAACACCGCTGGCCTCACACTCAGGATCATCGTCGTCATCTTTCTTGATTTCTTGAACGAACAACTGCGAACCAGCGCCTGCAAATTCTTTATTTGGAGAAGCCTTGCTGAAAGCAAGACCGGTACCCAGGCCACTGGCAAGAGCGTTGAATGATAGAGACGTGATATCAGCCGAGCCAAAAGTAAAGGACTGGGGGGTAGATTCAGAAATGACGAGGACGGGTGACAATCTACAAATGAATTCCAAAATCAGAATTAGTTTCAGCAATATCGAGAGAAACACAATGCTAATTTTTAGATAATAAAAGGATCGGATACATAACCTCTTATGACTAAAGATATACCACAATTATGGGTGTATTTTTCATGGTTAATTTACGCAGGCGATTTTCTCCTGCAAGCGAATGTAAGGGAGTAGGTTTACTGGTAAATGTATTGGACAGTGGTGTAAACACAAAACATCGCTTGGCTGATACATTCGTCAGTTGCTACTTCATGATACCCATCAGCAATACAAAACTCTTGGCGAAGACATATGTATAAACAAAGCTTTATGCTGATAACATTATACCCTACCTTTCTTTTATGACTTGCTTTGCTTCATGTTTGCCAGGAGTGAATTCAGTCTGATTTTCATAAGAATAAAAGTTTGGAGGCAATAGAAACGTTGCAGCTCGACTAAGTTGCTCTTCTTCTACCAAAACTTCATAAACTACAATAACATCGTCTACAACCTGCGGGTCGTTAACTAAATCAGCTTTCGCATCCAGACACTCATCGAAAGCATGTTTAAAAGCTAACGCAGTGCCTGAGTCTGCAAACTTAACAGCAAATAGTTGTTCCTTGATCTCACCATCAGCAAAGTCACCCGTAACATGCCAGACCCAACATCTGTTCGATGAGCCAAGTGTTTTAAGGTTCATATCCTTGCTTATAATATGATTCGCACACAACACATGAACTTGATCACGTCTCATGATGACACGACCTCGCCCTCGACCAGAATCATACAACACTTTTATTTCTCCTACACCACGTTCTTTCCAACTACCTTCTGTAAAGCGGTAAAGTTTGGCATGGCTACTAAATCTCATCGTTTCATCTTCTTCTCCTGTTTGCAAATCGACTTGATCTGGAAGCGACACAATCGGCTGGAAAACAACATGTTCGTTCTCTCGCTCAGGGTTGTCAGCGCTATCATCAAGATTCTGGAGAGATTTCTTAGTCGGTTCTGACGAAACATCTAAACGGAATGTAAAGGCACCTTGTGATAGGGCATCTGTAGTAAAACCATTTTCGGAATCTTTCCTCACACTTGCATTAGAAGACTCAAAATTATATCCTTCCTTGCCGTCTTGGTTTGCAAAACTACCAAAGCTAAAGAAAGGCTTGCTGTTTTCCTCTTTTGAAGTCCCCAATATAGATCCAGGTTCGTTAGTATCTTTGCTTGGTGGATTAACACTAAAACTAAAGTCTGAGCTGCCATCGTTTGGGATCGCGCTATTTCCAAACGTGAACCCATCAGTCGATAGTACACCAGACTTGAATTCAGGCATCTCTTTATTCCCTGTACTGCTATCTTTTTGGTCACTGATCTCTGATAAAGCCGGAGTACTAAACGTGAATCCGCCTTGAGCAGGAACTGATCCACCAAATGAAAACATACTTTTCAAAATATCGGAAGATGGCTTGGTTCCAGGTTTCTGAGCCTGACACGCAACACAGTTATTGTTTTGTTTAGTATTCTTCACCAAACATACATCACAATCCCAAGATCCTTCGGGACCTT
This sequence comes from Phenganax marumi, assembly GCA_025400095.1. Taxonomy (NCBI): domain Eukaryota; kingdom Metazoa; phylum Cnidaria; class Anthozoa; order Malacalcyonacea; family Clavulariidae; genus Phenganax; species Phenganax marumi. The sequence continues at coordinate 5,589 of JAODVM010133189.1, read as the reverse complement.
GGAACTTCTCCTTAAGGTTGTTCGCCTGGTTCATTGAAGCTTTATCGTCAGCTTGATTTGATGTGCAGCCTGGGGTGGGAAATTCTGAACTTCCAGCTTCTTTGGAACCAAAATTGAAAGTTGAAGGTGGAGCAATCTTGTCGCCAGATCTCGGAAATGTTTCCCGTTCCCACGAGTCTTTCGGAGGTTGGAATTTCAACTGAAGATCTTTCTCAGATAGATTACCTGGATCCGGAGTGGGTAACTGTAAAACACTATCTTTTTCTTGAGAGCTAAATGAGAATTCTTCAGTTGTGTCAGATTCAGAATCTGAGTCGATTTCGTCGCTCTCATCATCTGTCGAATCATTTCGTTCTGCATCAGTAGGTAAACTAAAACTTTGCGCTAAAGCATTTGCTCTAAATGATCCTTCAGCAGGCTGACTTGCTAACTTCAGATTGTTTGCGTTAGATTTGGGTGTTGACGCCGACTCCAAGTTCGGTTCTTTCGTCGCGTCTTTGATTGCCCCGTTCAGAGCAAAGCCAAAACCAACTGGCTGGGTTGTAGTAGAACCAAAACTAAAATTCTTCGCCGAGTCTTTACCCGTATCTTCGGGAACAAAACTGAAGTTAGGGCTGTTTATTGTGTCTTTAACTTGATCGCTTGCACCGAAAGTAAACTCAAATTGATTCGTTGACGTTTTATGTTGATCATTCGGAGTAAAAATGAAGTCAGGACCTTTCATTGTATTACTATCACCAAACGTGAATCCACTTGCCTTGGATGGAGCTTTACTTTCATCACCCAAACTAAAACCACCTCCTTTGCCTTGATCACTCGATGCAAAGTTGAACTTCCCTCCTTTACTAAAATCGTTGAAATGAAAACCGGAGCATGCTGATGTGGCGAAATTAAATCCAAAACTGGCAACAGGGGCTTGTGCGCCAGGCTTGGGCGCTTGACATGCAACACAAGCACGTGTGTCTGGCGCATTTCGAACGAGACACGTGTCACATTCCCATGATCCTTCAGCAGGTTGAAATGTCGACTTTAGATCGTTTGTGGGCAAACAAGCTTGAGTATCTTTTGAGAGAGTTTCTTGTACAAGTGCTTCAGACACAAGTGTATTTCCGTTGCTACCTTCAACAATTGTTGGACCAAATTTGACTCCTGTGCTGTCTTGAGGTGTCTCGAGTTTCGATCCATCCGTAGTAGTTTCACTAACATCGTCGTTTAAAGGCGGGAATGAAAATGGCTGCTTGACAGTTTTCTGTTCAGGAAATGGCCACTGAAGTTTGCTGTCACCAAGCGAAAATGCAGAAGTACTGCCAGTTGTAGAGGAGGTATTTGCTGTTTGTGAGTTATCGACAGGTCGTTGTGACCCAAAAGAAAATCTTCCAGGGCTAGTGGCAAATGGTAAAGCATCGTGTGCAAGCGAATATTTTAAAGGTGTCTGTGATCCCCCAGATAAACTTGCTGGTGAACTGAACGAAAGTCCTGGGATAGTACTAGATTTAAGAGTATGTTGTGCTCTCGAAGTATCAGTATGTTGCTTAACTTCAAAAGACAAACTTCCAGGTGAACCAAACGTAAAGGCAGCAGTAGTAGATTTGGGAACTTCGTTCGTTTGTGATGATGTTTGTGATCCAAAAGAGAATGGTTGGTTACTGCTGGGTTTTTCTTCACCAAAAGACCAAGGTTTGTCACTACCAAATGAAAAAGCAGGGGTGATGCCTGATTTTAACTCATCCGTCTCTTGCGAGTTCTGAGAATGTGGTTGAGCGCCCAAGGAAAAGCTTGCAGGGGAACCAAACGAAAATCCTGGGTTTGTACCAGATTTTGGAGCGACAGTTGTCTGTGATTTCTCGGGAGCTTGTTGTGCTCCAAGAGAAAAGCTTGAAAATGAGCCAAAGGAAAACGGACCACTGTGAAAAGGTTGTTGAGATTGTTTTGACAAATCCGAACCAGGTTTGGGTGTTTGACACGCTACGCAACGTGAGCTTTTCTGAGAATTTTGAACCAAGCATGCGTCACAAGCCCAAGAACCAATTGGAGGTTGAAATCGAAGTTTGAGCTCATCATTGTCATGGGTTGACGAGGTGTTAGTGGATGTGTCTTGATCTACATCGGGATCGCTTGCTTTTGATGTGGGAGCTATTGATTGAAGCTCCTCAAACACTTTCTTAAACTCTGAAGCAGTTTCCTCTTGCTTAAACTTGACTGCAAGTTGTTCAGCTTTGGGTGCGCCGTCAGATATATCAGCAGGAGTGTGCCACAACCAAGAACGGTTGGAAATCGCTTTCAACTTCATGCTTGGAGAAATAAAATGATTAGCACAGAGTTTGTGCACTTGACCACGACGCATGAGTACACGTGATTTTCCGGACGAAGGATCGTAGAGCAGTTTTATTTCGCCTAAACCACGTTCCTTCCATTCCTTACTTTCTGAATCAAACCGAAACAACTTCGCTCGTTCGTTGAACTTAATCAATTCACCTTCTTCGCCAGTTACTCGATTCTTCACGAGTGGAAGTGAAACTATTGGTTGGAAATCAATATTAGCCTCGCTTTCGACATCATCCTCCTCCTGTTCTCGCTCGTTATCAGGCAGGGAGAATATCGGTTTCCCAAAACCAGTAAATCTTGTTCCACCAGTGGTAGATGATTTCAAAAAACTTCCATCATTATTTTTTGAAGCCAAATCCTGGAAAGATAGATTTGCTGTGTCCCCAAAAATACCAGTTGTATTCTTCGTAACACCCGCATTATCTTCCTTATTATTAGCAGTTTGGCTCATCGCAGGGCTAGCTGATACGTTGTCATTTCCAAAAATCTGAGAACTTCCTTGTTTGTTTGAAAAAGTAAAAGAAAACGTGGAGATATTTTGAGGTTGGGAAGTAGGGCCGTTAGATGGAGCTGATGTTTGTTGTAAAGTGAAAAGAGGTTTTTGGACAGTCTGCCGTTCTTTATTGTTTTCTGAGGAGAAAGGAATGCTGGGCAAGTTTGAAATTCCAGTAAATTGCTGTGGTTGATTCCAGAAATTTGCTGCATCATCGCCGCGACTATGAGGAAATATCCCAGGCGAGAAAAGCGTCTGCACGGAATATTTCGTGGACTGGCCATTATCTGCATGCGTCTGTAAATCACACACTGGCTTCCTTTCGTCGGTTGGTTGGTTTGGAGTAGAAGAAAGATATGGCAAGTTTGAAGACAATACAGGAAAGTTTGAAGATAGAGGAGGCAGTTTTTCCACGCTGCGTCTGGTGGTTAGAGGGTTGGCAGCGAAGGGAGAGACTGCAGGAGAATTTGGTTCGTCAGATACTTTTTTCTTCTGTAATTCTTCAAATTTTTCCCGAAATTTCTCTGCAATTTCTTTGTTTTGAAATTTCGCTGCAAACTGTTGTGGTTTGGTTACCTCGTCAGATATATCTGCCAGGGTGCTCCAAACCCAGGACTTCTCGGAGCCTTTACTTGGCTTCAACGTCATTTCCTTAGTAAGAAAATGATTGGCGCAAATCTTGAGAACTTTTTCCCGTCGCATCAGAACTCTTGCTTGCCCAGATGTGTTGTTCCATAACAACTTAATTTTACCAATACCTCGTTCCTTCCATTCTCGAGAGTCAAAACGAAACAGTTTTGCTCTTTCTTCAAAAACAACAACTTCGTCTTCTTCGCCAGATCTGAACTCGACTTGAGTAGGAAGCCGAACAATCGGTTCAAAATAAATATCCTCACTGCCGTCGGTCTCCCCCTCACTCTCATCCAGCTCAGCCCGAATCCTGTCGGGGCTGTTACTCTTACTGAGACCTGAAAAGAATGACGGATCATCACATCTTTCTGTCGGAACTACCATGTTGTTCACAAACGTTCCTTGTCGAGTAAATTTTTCTCCAGTCTCCAGTTGAACTATAGAAGATGAGTAGTCTTCAAGCGGACTAGGCGTCCTCTCAGGAAATGAAAAGCTTCCTGGACTCATGTCTCCATTTCGTTTCACTCTCGCAAGTTCACTCTAAAAGTAAACGTCATGATTGAGCCAACCCTTCGAATATTTTTACTAAATTGGTGCGACATATAAAGACTAAGGCCTGTTTTCCACTAGGCGAAATTTATCGAGCGAAAAATAAATCTAGCAAGGTGATTGCTCGCAAAATATTTCCCCAACAAGAAGTCGAAAGCAAGCCATTCATGTTGCTAGATTTATTTTTCGTTCGAACAAATTCGTGTGGTGGAAAATCGCCTTTAGGTAAGTTTGTTGAGTATTCGACTAAGGTATGAAATGGGAAGTTGTAAGTTAAATCGTCGACACCAACACTTAGGGTCTTAATACAATGATAGATGAGCGACCGTGGTTGCATGAACAACAGCAATAGCTAAAGTTCCTCGGATACTCTTGTCAATTGGGATGCAAATCTTTGTCAAGTTTCACAAAGTCGCTAACTGACCTGCAATTCTTGTACTTGTCTGGACAACCTCAACACTTGTTCATCTCGAATAGAAACTTGTTCACGAAGAAAGCCATTGTCCAAAGTAACTTCGCTTACAGTTGCCAGAAGTTCTTTTGTGTCGTTTTCCTGAACAAAATTCCAAGACACGTAGATGAAATATTTATATATTACTTGGTTCCACTTGGGATATAAGGCAAAAGCACATTTCTTAGAAAATTTAACTACCTTCAATGACATCGGCTCCCCAGACTCGGTGATATCCGAGCAGACAGGACTCTTTAATGCATCAAAATCCAGTTGATGAAAATCAATGCTTTTTCCTGAAAAACAAATGTTTACAAGAAGATATGGTAAAAAATAATAATATGCACGAGATTAATTTCAGTCAACGTTTCTTTATCCATGAAAATACCATGCCGCTCATTCAATGAAGATTTAAGAGAAATCCTCTTCTAGTAAACTTACTTGGATCAATTTGGCAGAAAGATTTTCTTTTGTTCAACAAAGATTCTACCGCAGCAAGTTCTTCTTCTACTGCATCTCGAACAACCTGAAAATAATAAAAACACATTCAACAAGATGTACGCACAGTAAGATAAGTACAACCTATCACGAACAAAACAGGGATGTATGAATGAGTTAAGATATTCCTAAAAATGAAGAGATCAGAGTACAATTGAGAGGATGAACCCACAATAATTATTGACCAAAAGCTGTCAACTAACAACTCAAGGATACTTAAATAGAACATTTTCTTTTGGTCTTCATTAACCTACAACAATTCTAACTAATTCCCATAGACGGATTTTCATACTTTTTAATGGGGTGGTGCCATAAATTTTAGGGGGGTGGGCTTAAATACGCGTGAGCTTCATTGAACCACATAACCCTACGGCAAAGGTCAAAGTCTGTCAGTGTCTCGTGCGCATCGTATTTGTGCATAACAAAAATGGGTCATGGTGTTATAACCAGCCATTACGAGAGACGAATATCAAACGTATTGTACGAAAATCTCCAGTTTTCTCGTTCTTTGTTATTCTTTTAAACATTGTAAAGGATAACTCCGCAATTCGGCTGGACTATTTATATGTTATGCCGAAAATTGGGGGGGGGGTTAGAATATTTTTTGGAGGGGTGAACAATTTGTTTAGGGGGTCAAAGCAGA
>JAODVM010133078.1:0-15360 GCA_025400095.1 Phenganax marumi | reverse complement strand
CACTTTGGACTCTTTTATTGTAAGCAATAGTCTTAAGCACAAACTTTAATCCTTAATTTTATTGTATATACTTAGCTGCTTATATATTTGTAATCTTCTATTATTGTAATTGATGTTATTTTGTATTTTTCTCGTAGGCAATTCAGTTGGTGTATTCTAACTGCAAGCTACGATTATTAAATCATCTATCTATCTATCTCTGTTAAAAATACAAATCTAGCAGTCTTTCTTTGTATGTGGACACTGCAATGTCCAGAATATCCTATTCTTCTACAATGTACTCAAATATATAAAAGTGTACACGACAATACTATATCGCACAAAAAAGATCCTGTATTGTACATAAAGATCCTATATTGTACATACAGATCTTGTATTGTACACAAATATCCCATTACGTACAAAGGCCATGCATTGTACCGAAAGATCGTACATTAAACGTAAAGATCTTGTGTTGTGCACAGAGATCCTGTATTGTACCTGCAGTATCCTCTACCTCCTTGACATCAGATTTTCGTAAAAATACTTTCTCTTTGAAGCGATATTCAGGAAAGGGTGATGACGACGAATGCCTTGAGTTCTGAAACCCAAAAAGGAAGGCAACTCTGAAAATGATCGCGAACAAAAAACAACTTTTGGACGAAAAAATGCCAAGGAAGAATCCATGCCTGAATGAAACTCACCTGCTTACAAAATATCATCAAGTTGTCAAGAAGAAACACTCGCCTTTCTGATATCTGAAAAAGGTTTTCTATATCATCAATACATCCTATTTTACAGAGGAAATATAGCGTACTTCAAATATCCCTACTCACCCTTCCACCTTTCGAAATCTTCGAAAGAGTACCATCTATAATTACAATTTAGATAACCATTTGGTCAAAAATTATTCAACAACTTATGGCATGTATTACATATATGTTATTTACCGGCTGGGAGGTCCGTACTGGAAAAAATATTTTTCCGAGGTCTCACAAGCGGCCCGAGACCGCTTCTGAGACCGAGGAAAATATTTTTCTCGCATTTTGTTATGAAAAAAATCACTTGCTTTACAATATTTCACTCCTTGGTTTGTTTTGGCGGGAAAATGCGAGCGGTCCGTATCGTGTGATGCGGACCTGTCATCATCCAATCAAAAAGCTCCATTCAGCTACGGGCCTGGAGTACGGACCGGGTAAAAAATAAAACGGCTTATTTTCGTTCGCATAGAAAACCTGCGAGTCGTAGCACGGACCTTTGATCAGTTCTGAACACAACTGAGAGATGTCTTTGCCCTAAACAATAAAAAATAAACAAAGAAAATTTACCATTTCATCGAATATGTCAACACCACTTCATATCCCTCAATATTCCGACATATCCCTCAAACTCCTATCTATCCCTTATCACCATCTCTTATCCTCTAACATCATTTGTGACCCCCAACATTACCTCCCATCCTTCGATATTTTTCTGTAAATCTCGTAGCTTGCACACAGAAGATTTTATCCCAGTCGATTTCCTTCTTTGAGCTTTTGAAAACTTCTCACTAAATGAACACACAGAGTATTACATTCAGTGATCATTTGGTTTTTAAGCACGATGAATACAATGCCCTTTCTACTATAATGACGCTTTCTACTATCCGACAACCACCGACAGTCAATTCACTCGTCAGAACAAACTTCGAAGCGTGAGGCGGTTTCTACAAAAAACCGAAAACCGAACAAAAAAGCCCCGAAAACACCGAGTGAACCGGGTTTCTGAAAAAATACGTTCGAAAATCGAAACTACGGTAAAAAAGACGGCACTCAGTACTAGGGTGATGCGGTTAATCGATAAACCGGAAAAAACCGATGTTTTTTGAAAACCGATTTAACCGATGTTGCTTTAGACTAAAAATCGAAAAACCGGAATAAACTGTTTTCTCTGCAAAAGCGAAGCATCAAAGCTACTACCCCAGCGCGAGCGCAATTAAAACCCGAAAAAGTGGACAAACTCTTGTTTTTAGCGGAGAATTTGTAAATACAAAAAGTCTAACATAAAAAGAGCTGTTTTTAAAACTAAACTTTTGAATGTGTAGCGTGAAGTTTATTCAACTTCTAGAATACTCTGTGTGGACTTGAAAAAATCGGTATCTTCGGTTTTTTCGGTTTTTGTAAGACGGTTTTCGGTTATCGGTTTTTACCCTGAACCGCATCACCCTATAAAACACAATATGCCACGTTGTACTTTACTTCATATTGTAGCAGCACTGTCCAGTTTTTACCTAAGCCCTTCATGGAGTCCATGGAAGAACTCATGGTTCTCCATATTCGAAGTTTGCCAATGCCTATGGGAGCATAATCAATTTTCAATTCCATCTCTCTTGTACTAGAGTTCACTGGCTAAGAAAAACACATAGGTATCATTGTTACACAATCATTTTAACTGGTCTCATAGTTTTAGGGCCTGTTCATATGGGCCAAAGTTATCCCGGTTAGCGAGGAAACTTTTCCACCAGCCAAATAGTTTTGTTCCGTTCATATGGCGAAATGCTGTTCCGCTTACCGGGGAAAGTTTTCGTCTGTGACGTTAAAACAAATTGAAAAGTTGCTGACTAAATAGAAAATAATCCCGGTAGGCGGGAAAATTGCATTCATATGGGGAAAATTTTATCCCGGTAACCGAGAACTCGCCTTTCAACAAGCGAGATCTCGGTGAGCGGGATAACTTTTCGTCTCATATGAACGCAACCTAATTTTTTGTACTATTTGTTAATAAGGCGAGATCTTGCTTGCAAATTTGTTGAAAACTTTCCTCGCTAGCCGGGATAACTTTGGCCCATATGAACAGGCCCTTAGATAAAATTAAATGAATATAGAATAGTTGCATACTTCATTTTTAAAAACAAGGAGAGAAGTATACCTTCATGTTTCTCTCTAGCATTTCAAGTTCATCAATGTATAAAAATGGAATGTATCGTCCATCTCTCGCCATCCTAGAAAATTGTCTCAACTTAGTTTACAAAAAATCATTTCATAACAAAAACTCAATGTACTAGTAGTTGTTTAGTTCATTATTACCTCAAAAGTGGGTAAATTTCTCCAGGAATAGCATAGCGATCAAATGAAACAGGATCAGTGAGAACATGGTACGTCAATCTTGGTCTCCAATGAGTGATAGGCATGCCAGATGATTGGCCTTCATGAGTGTTGCTCTAAACAATAATACTAGATTCAGGTATAAAAGCACTGATTTAATAAGCATCAACCCTATTGAGAGGCATTTGCATTAATTAGAGTATGACAGACTTCATCGATAAAGATGAGACTCTTGCCACTTAACAAGTTTACTACAAATTTACCTCATTATTAGACATCAAATTGAATGCCTTGCCTTTTTCCACCATGAACTTGGTCAAAGGTGCAACTGAGTAAGAAGCCTGATCATTTCTAAGGGCTTGAGTACCTCGAGAATGTAGGTAGATGTGAATGAACATTGTCCCGTTGTTTCTTGTCATCCGTGGAAGACTTACATTCACATTGCTACAGAGACAAACCACACATCACGTGAACATTCTAACAACAATGACGGCTCTCATTTTGTAACTTGTCATAACTCTTTAATGCAAAGACCTTCCTAAACTAGAAAAATTACCTGCATTAATTGGACCAAACAAAGTTTAATGGGTTCTTAATAATGGGGATGGTGAAAATATAATACTGACTAACATTGACAAGTATTCTTCAACATTAAAATTCTCCGTTGCCCATAACATCTCTAAACTAGACGTCGCAGGCACCTCCTTTGTAGAAGTGTAAATTGAAATCTATACAATAGGAAAATGGTATTTATAATACAGTTTCATTTCAAACAATCTGCGTCCATATCAAAAGAAATTTCATGCTGCAATGCAATAAAATACTTAATAAATCCATCTTTTACCGAGAATTGTTCTTTAGACAAATCTGTGTACTGGGGCAAAATACATTTTCGTAGTCCACCTTCGCACTTTGGAGGCTTGAAAAGCTCAGAAATAATGTAAACAGAATGCAAAATGTATGCTCCAAAAATTACTAATATGATCGTTGTTATATTTACGTATTTCATTTGAAAATCAATTTTTCTAAACCGTTGAGTCCATGCTCTCCATTCCTCTTTTGTTTCATGATCTATTCCACGTGTACGAGATGAAGTATTAATACCCAAAGAGTGAAAACCGCAACTAATCGGCAAGAAAACCAAAGACGCAGATATTACGCAAGACATAAGTTCACAAGCTTCAGAAACTGTTTGATAAATTTAATTGGTCGATATTCAATATTGCAGTGATATGATTGGTCGAGCAGCTAGCCAAGGGTGCAAAATAGTTGGAAAATTTTCAAGAAGCTCTTCAACCCATGCTGGAAAGGTTGCCATAGTTACAGCTTCATCAGAAGGGTACAATACAACGTTTACTTGCTAATTAACTGGGTTCCATTTCACCCACTAATTGCATAAAAATTTAGCTGGCCCAGAATACAAACTGATTTTAACTTTAGCATTGGTTATGAAATCGCTCATCGTCTGGGTCAGGATGGTGCCAAGGTAGTCATTAGTAGTCGTGAACAAAGCAAGGTGGATGACGCATGCAAACAGCTTCGAAATGAAGGTCTTGAAATCTTCGGTCTGGTGTGCCACGTTGGCAAAAGTGAAGACCGAAACAATTTGATAAAAAAGGTAGTTTTAGCTCACTTTGTGATGGAAGTTTTCGAAAATGCTGTATCACTTTGAAGATCCTGTTTTTACGTAAAATTTTAGACCTTGGAAAAGTATGGAAAAATTGACATTTTGGTGTCAAATGCTGCAACCAATCCAGTGTATGGTGACACTTTAGACGTACGTTTCAACATCTTATGGATGTGAGCCTATCTTCAAATCTGACTCTATTGAGAACTGTGTTCAATTTTTCAGGTCACAGAAAAGACTTGGGATAAAGTAAGATGCCATTCATTGTACATATCTAAATTTTTATCCCTCCAACTTTAAAACATAATGCTTTATTTACATGGCATAAAATTCTGTTTAGATTTTTGACATTAATGTGAAATCAGCATTTCTATTAATAAAAGAAGTTGTTCCTCACATGAGAAAACAGAAGTAAGGAAAAAAATATACCGTTTTATAGAGACTATATGTTCTTAATTTTTGTCTCATTCAAGGATAAATGGAGCAATAACATTGGTGTCATCAATTGCTGGATTCACGGCACTTCCGGTGATGTACTAGTATAAAACCCTTGGAGATATAAAATGATTTGAGAACTGTATGAAGCCAATTTCCTTGTACAGGAAAGAGCTTGTGATTAGTTGTAAATATAACTGTTTCTCATAGGGATTGGGAGTATACTCTATTACTAAAACGGCATTATTGGGCTTGACTAAAGTCTTGGCAGGTGAATTGGGATCGGATGGAATACGAGTGAACTGTATTGCACCTGGGATTATAAAGACAAACTTCAGCAGACCGGTAAATGTCCTGATCTAACATTAGCGAGTTTAAGCAAGCGGCGGTTTTGACAACACGGATGTCGACCGGAAGGAAAGTTGACGTTTTCCACCAATCACCGTGCTTGACCCAGTCTTTTGATGTTTCTCATGCCGTTCGTGTTGTCAAAAACGTCGCTTGCTTAAACTCGCTATTAGTCCAAGACAGAGGCACTAGAACATTAAATATTCTTGTTTTGTTCCATTGTAGCTATGGGAAAACGAATCTATCCGAGAAGAAATAGTTCGACAAGCCTCTTTGAAAAGGTATAAAAACTAAATTATTAACTAGTAACACTGAATTCATTAAACCTTTGTCTTACCAAGCCTATTCATGAGAAAGGAGTTTCTTTTTAATGAAAAACCTAGTGGTATTAAAATGAGACTGTTTTTTATTTCTTTCAGAATCGGCACCCCAAAAGAGTGCGCTGGTTTAGTATCTTTTCTGTCTTCCGACGATGCCACGTATATCACTGGGGAAACGATAATTGTGAGCGGTGGTCTTTCATCCAGACTTTAACAAAACTCCTTTGATCATAGTTCTAAACATGCCAACACTTATTCAGACAAACTTAGCATGCAGAAATCTGACACAATACGATAGGAATGAGAATTACCGCATAAAAAAGTAAATGTCCTGAAATTTTAGGATTGAATTGTGAATGCTTGCAATAAGAACTATATGATTTTTTTGCACTTCTATTCCTAACTGTTTGAAATAAACAAGTGATTCACATTGTGCTGCTTGTTCAAATGCTAGCCAACCATGATGCGTTTTCGTCCTCGTAATCGAACTTCATCCAACTTTTTCAAAACCTCTTGTGCTTTCCCCAAGTCTTCAGTTGCTGTGACATAACTCTGTAAAACTCTTTGAAAAAACTGTTCCGTGTTCGGATGACTGCTGAGCAATGCCCGCTCAAGAACATACAAGTCAACACCCTTATCTTCGATGAGTGATGATATATAGCTCAAACCAAAATCAATGAGCACGATATCTTTACCAGAACGCCAAAGCATGTTCGACGTTGTTAGATCACCATGAATTACATCAATAGAATGCATTTTACCCAACATCGCACCCAAGTTTTCAGCAAGCGCATCCAAAAAGCTAGAGTTTTCTTTTGACATACCTGAATTTTGCTTTAGCTTGGAGTTTATGACACTTTTGACAGGCTCTGCATCCTCAACGTTCTCCATGTATATCTTATGTGATATATAATCAACAAAGTATACAACAGGAGTTGAAATTCCCGCCTTTCTACACCTTGCCATTGACCGTACTTCCTGCGATGTGCGGCGATGAGTAAGTTTTTCATCCAATATCGGATGTCTGTAAGCCTTTTTAAATCTTTCTTTCACTATAACGGCTTTAGAAACTAGAGTAGAGGAGAAAATCTTCGCCTCCGCTCCTTGTTGTAAAAGCACGTTTTCAGCCGCCATCTTGCTTCCAATGTTTCCATATAATATTCTAATATCCAGCACAGCATTGAATCTTCAGATTTTGTGGAATGTTCGATAACTTTGGTCAGCAATAGTTCGCAGAAAAAAAGCGCGCGTCTTGCACACTAGACGTTTAATTTGAGAAATATAGACTTTCATAGATATTTCATATTTGGTAAGTATTTAGAAAAAATTGCAGATTTTAAGTCCTTATTTGATTATATTATTATAGAATAAGTTGCGAAGACTGATTTTATCATAAATGCAAGTAATAGAGCTGACCGTAAGTCTTTTTATTGCGTGGAAAGTGTACTTGCATAAAAGGAATATCATTTGTGTATCCAGAAAGTTCTCCATTTTTCAGCTTTTCTGGATGTGCACCGACTTTTAATTTTTTCCGTATTTCTAGTTGATCCTTTTGTGACCTTGTCAGCAATATGGTCGTTCAACTAGTCACGAACTACGTCAAGCAAATGGTTCCATTCTTAAAGCCTGTATGGGCATTTGGCGTTGCCTTTTCTATCACAGAATATCTTATATGGAGAATACCCATATCAGGTAAAGGAATATATATTTAAGGAATTAAATCATGTGCACATTTGCTAAATGTTTGTTACTCTTTCTTGTAGAGGAGACAAAAGCAAACTCAAGTATGTGAACTTAACATGAAATATGAATGCAATGTTGATAGTGAATGGTTATTAAAATTTTGCTGAAAAGTTTGACTAAAACTTTTTTCATTTTAGAATTCTACAACCCTGATCAAGATGAGCATTGACATATAATGTAAAGAAAAGTGTCTGGCTGTCTGGAACTTTGTACAATTTCTATAATTTATCATGAAGAACCTGTCAGAAAATTTTTCTTATTTGTTATCTGAAGTCTTTTGTGAGAAATATACAAGATATTACACATTGTTGTTGAATGTTGATGTTGTAGAAAACCAACCCGTCCTCCCTAAATCAAGCCTGCATGCAGGCTAGATTCACATAGTCAAATGTGTTCATATTCGACTGTATTCGACACATCTGACGTAGTTGCCTTAGTTGGCAGTTGGAGATATCACATCCTATTATTCCCTAGCTCTATTATTGAGTAAACTCTCTACAATTCCACTGTACAATGACTCGAGTATGTCTCTGTGGAGTAAATATAGATGAAACAGTTTATTTATCTTCAGTTTAAAAACATGATCATTAAAAAAGCAGATGCAAACAAAATGAAACTTGCTGTGTTTCGAAACGCGGATGATTCAACGAGATAAGCTTGGGACTCATACACAAACACCGTGCAATCTTTAAATGACTCCGCATTCCCAGTCGTGTTTGCCAAGATACTCTGATTGAATAAGACACGGATTTCAGTGTTTGTAACATAGTCGTTGATGGCTGAAGACGACACGGAGACATTGGCTTGTCTTTGATCAGTTGTTTCAGAGGAAGAAATGGCTTTCACTTCATCTGCGACAGCAGCTGCATATTTAGACACAGCATAGGAGAGTTTAGTTGTAACGCTCAGGACATCTTTTGCATTGTACGATTTCAATGTTCCGTTTTCACAACGAGTTCCATTCTTCTTTTCAACATAGTACTCCTCTTTGGCCACTCGTAAAACACGACCTTTCGGGATTACGATATAGGATACATCATTATACGGGTCATAACGTCCGCTATACACAGGATTATTGTTCAAGCCATAAATAACCGCTGCAACAAGCAAGAATCGCGTTTTGAACGGACTTGGCTTAGTTTTTAGTCGACTGTGAGAGACAGGAGAATGGAACGTCGGTGCTGATTTAGTCTCTGTTTTCCGTTTGTTCGGAATGCGACGTGTTGACGGCCTCCGTCTGCTTCGAGCTCCTTTTGGTTCTGCTTCGCTTTCGTGTAATTGTACCAATATCATCAAAACTAAGAGAAGGCCGGCAAAAATTAAGAGTGCAGTTTTCGATGCCATTTTTTATCCCTCTACTTCGAAATAAATAAAATGTTTCACAAGCTGATTTTGACAACTGCGGGGGACGAGGAAATATAAAGAGCAATCATAAATATTTAAGCACTTTTAATTATACGGGACGTGCCTTTCAACAGTTAAACTGAAATAGAAGTCTTAGCAAAACTGACACTAAAACTGCACCTACTTGACACTTGGATCTTGAAAACATAGTGAAAGCGGTAGTACACCGCACTATCTGTTCTTTTAATATTAAATACCTCAGACTCAATGTTACTGTAGCGGGAGACAAAATGTTGTATTTTTTAGAATTACTTTTTGATTCCGGTTTCATTTCTTGATTCAAAGGAGAATGTATCAAAAAGAGCATTTTTATTAATCATGATCGGTCTGTATTGGTAATTGTGCGAAAGTGAATATGCAAATATTGAGAAATTTTCAAGTTTCCTATTTGAGTGGGCTAACCGCAATCAGTGAGCAGCGGAAAGTTCAAATAGAATCTGTAAGATCAGTTTAAGCTTTGTAATTAACTGCTACTAATGACATTGTCACTGAGCGAAAACTCTTCAAAACGTAAAACTACTGATAAGCATGCAGCCAGTTGGTGCAATGAATGGAAGTGTTTAGACCGAAATGCTGAAGCCGCAGTTCATTATCTAGATCTATGTATCAATGAAGTTATGTACAAATGAGTTTTTCTTTTAAATCGCATTCTATTTACACATAGTATATTGCAGAACAACGCACAGTTTCACTTAGTCCCCTGACCGGATTCTCGGGGATTTCACAATCACTGAGCACATTGACAAAACCTTGAACAAAACAGTATATAAATTAGTTTTACTGTACAAGAGAAATACCCACAACTTTGTCTTCGTTGACTATGTATAGATCAGTGGTATAGAGTTGTTGAAATAGTAGTTTAAATCATTACCTCTTGATGAAGATGTGTCAAAGGAACTGCTGACGAGTGGTATGATCGCGTCAGCCGACTGAAACTGCGACATTCTCGTACCCAGGTCCTGATACGGCGGAAGGGTATCAAAAGTCTGGGTGGAGGATTCAACTCGTGCGGTTTGCAGATTCAAACAAGATTCACTGAAAGACCTGTCGTGACGATATCGGCAACAAAACTTGGTCATAAAATCTTCCAACTGAAATTGTTCATCCATATCAACGATTGAAACGCCCAGTTTACGTTTAACGTGTTCTTCTTGAGCCCTGTGGGGGTGGGGGTGGCGTTTCTTGCGAGGCATCATGTGACGACTAAACAGCAGTCTGCTTAAGGAAGCTCTATTCAGTTTGTGTCTGTCGAACCACCGTCTTAACGATTTTGACTCTCGCCTCACGAACACTGGAGAATCTTCAAACACGTGATCATCCAGTTCCTAGGATTTAATAAAATAACATGTACCAAGTCGACTTCCAAGTGGCCAGTGTAAGTGTTGCCCATGGTGGTAAAACTATCCAAATTACAATAGGCAACACTTATGCCAAGGATTTGTGGTCACAGCAAATTAGCAAGTCTATGTCCTGAGCAGGTGGCCATGTGAATACCTCATCTCCTTTGCTCGAGCTTCTGACGTGTTTTACGCCGGAACCACCATGACGGGGAAATTTGATGTGCCGAAAATAGCAGAGTCCAACAAAATGGCACTAGAAAACAAGATAAAAAGATTGTTTACAGCAGTTTGGAAATGTCAACTAGCCGGATAAACTGACATACACTATACTTTCTACACTTCAATAGACTTTGACATACCTCAAGTTGAGAGTAGTACGAAACACTCAAATCATCAAGATCATCATTAAATCGCTCGAAAGTTTTATCCAACTCAAATAACTTATCTGCAATGATTCGCAAATGTTTATCCAACTCAGAATCTTTCTGATAGTGCATGTTATCAATCTGTCTCTGCAGTGAATCCAATTTTCTTTGAACGAGATCTTTATCTAATTCTTGTAGTTTTCTTTTCAACTCATTGTCTTGCTCTCGTTCAAACACTCTGCATTGAAGATCATCGACTTCTTTCAATCGTTCCTGGTAGAATTGTATAGCATCTATTAACGTCTTCATTACTTGTCTTTGAAGCTTCACGTGAGCTTTCATTTCAGTCTTGATCGCGCGTTCGCTGCACGCCGAGGCTCTCTGTAAAGAAAAACATTAAAACGATCAAACTCAACCTCCCAAGTGTCAATTCAACATCAGCAAATAGCAGTGTTTATTTAGCTACACTTGCCTTGTGTCTATTGGAGACTGAAATAGCATTTGCAATATCATTTCTGCCAATATATACCAAAACATTCAGCAAATCATCTAAGGTAGCCCGACTTCCAAATTGCCTCGTCCATATCAATAGAAGCTGATATGCTTTCTCTCTATCACTCTCCTGTTCATGTTCAATGTCAATGTTTTCAATAATGGTTTCTTTAATTTTGAGATAGCGACCAACTAGCTTCCATACTGGTGAAATATGACCACTCAGGTCGTACAGAATGACACCATTGCCAACCAATTTTCGTCCTTCATCAAATCTCCACTGACCTATCTGGTGTTGTGAACTAGTGTCTTCATCACTGGAGATTTCATCACAAGAGTTTGAGCAGATATCTCCAAACGAATAAACTCCGCCACTTGTCATCTCGTTCACCAGCACTAAAGATAAATATTTGTACCTTTAAATCTTTATCTTAATCAAGCCGAATTTATACCACAATTCCTGCCCGTTAGAGTACACGAAGGAGTCAGTATATTGTCTTGTTACTGTAAAGAATAAACTGTCTTCGTTCCCGACTTTTATACGAATACCATTGATATCAGGTGATATATGTCGTTATCCCACAGTGGGTTATGGCATATATAACATGGAATTATATCCAGAACATATTTGCTTTAAAGGTGTACCAAAAACTGCGAAGCAGTCAAGTACATTCGTAAGACTCTCACTGACACTCTTTAAAGTCTTTGTAGAAGGTCGCTACGTGGCGTCAACAGGAAAATATCGCCTAAGTGGAGGTCGTGGGTAAGTCAAGCACTGTGAGCAACACAAATTGCTGAAACTTACAGCATCGAAAAGGAAAAGCTGATTGATGTTAAATTGTAAACTGCTTGTCTGTATGCACAAGTTTTGTCATCAGTTCCACTTATTCTTTTGGGTTTGAAATTTGCCTAAGTTGCAACTTGTAGCAGCAAGTTTCACTTCACAGAAAAAGGAATAGCACAAACCTACTTTTTTATATTGGCATGATGAAAGAAAACTTTGCAATCTCGAATAAAACAATCAAATAGATTAGACGGTTATTTAAAGAGCAATCATATTAATAACTGATGAACGTTGTAGTAGGAAGCAATAAGTCTGAGATATTATTTGATGGTAATTTTTCCTATAGAGACATGATATAGAATTGCGGTGCGCTCAACCGGTGCAATATAAGCATATAAGGAAGTACATCGGAATTCTAGAATGGAAGATTTTCTGGCAAGTTGACGAACGTCTAATATACGAACTCGAGATTACATGTACACCACAAATCCACAATCAAGTACAAAATACCGCCTAAAACTGAATTTCCTGTAATACACGACAAACGTCACGTACAAAACCAGTTGAAAAAATGCGCAAAACATCGCTTTAAACAGACGAACACGTTGTATAGCAGACGCCATGATGCTCACCAGAAATTCACATTACATTCCAAACGAACATTGGTTGCTAAAGCCGTCTAAAACGTTCAAGTACTTTACTTTGTGCAAAGAAAAAGGTACTTAATACGGAACCACAGAATATAATCTACATTCCAGTGATTGAACTACTTCCCACCGAGTTATCTATTGAAGCGCTATAAATATCGTGATCTTTAAAATGAAAGTGATAAATTACTTATATTGCGGCATATGTTTAAATTACTGCAAAGTATTCACAAGTCATATCATGAGAATACATCGACAAGTACTCTATGTGCACATACCATGACTTAGACCTAGTCTCAAGACTTGTCTGCGTCTGTAGGATTTGTAGCGTTGTTTTCCTTGTTGAAACGCGTTGTGTTTGCTCGTCGAAGATAGATACAGTTATATCATGTTCCGTGATCAATAACATACGTAATTCCTACTTATAGCCGTGGGTATGTGTAGGTATGTCACGACATGATTGGTTGAAAATGATAAACGAGTTTGACGCAGAAATTGAACAATTTTGCACATTCAGATTATACCGATTTACTTTCTGAGAAACGATCGCAAATTCAGTGTTTACTCAGACATATAAAACATTACACACTGTTAATTATATTAACCATTGTATACTAGAGAGTTTCCACAATTTAACAGGATATGTATTACAAGTTCCGGCTCTATTCCGGCTTCCAAAGCCTCCTTGCAGAACGCAATACAGTGGAACAAATAAAAGTTACTTTGGTGTAGGCAAAAGAAGTATATAAATGGAAAAAACTGTCCTCTACATACAACCTTGCACGTTTGAAGGAATTTCTTTCTCCTCTGTATAAGTCTGGTGGCAATGACGTCGATCACTCAATCAATCATCGAGTACATGCAAACCGCAAGAATAATATCGACATCTTCCGTCCGTCCTTTTGCTTGGACTCTGACGACGCTGGTGGAAATGGCCTGAGATAATCACTAGAAAGAAAAGCCAAACATGTTTCACGACGAAGTGAGTCTTTTAAAAGCTAGGTTTGTAAAACAAACTCCAAAAGCCAAAATATCAACACACTCACCTTAACTCTGTTAAAAACGCATTCTGAAACAATATTTCGTCTAGCTATGAGCAGTGTCAGCCTGTCAGGTAAACGTTACTCATACGATTCATCAAATTTGAAAGCACTATATACTTGATGATAAATAAATTATTGTTTCTTCTTTTAAAATTGCATATGATTTAAAATAAGTTGCCTATAGATAGAAATTAATAAAATTTATGTTGTTAAACATAGATCAATATTCATGTTCTAAAACATTAATAAATTTTACGTTTTAGACATAAAATTCATCAATTTCTTGGGCTTTAAGTGTTGTAACATGTATGTGAAGTTTTTGGCATAATTGTTCTATATTAAACATTACGTATATTTCTCAAGATCATTTTTCCATATCAAAGCTTCTTTCTCAGTTTCTGCCTTCAAAATGTAGGTCCTTTCCCCCGTTTCAATAAGGATTTCTCGGCTGTCCTCTTTACTGATAGTAACTGGGGCCCCTCGCAAGTATATAGAGTTGACAACTTTGCCTTCGGCTTTTTTAAAATAATGAAGATTGCCAGAGTCATCGAGTTCAAAATGGCGGACGTCCCACTTCGGTTGTTGGTGTTTCCCTCCACTCAGTTTTTGTAATGTACCTTGTCTTGTAGGTCGTTTAGGAGATTTTTGTTTCACTGAGCTAGATTTAGTCGTCTCCATAGGACTTACGACAAGTCGTTTTAATGACGTTTGTTTTGCAGCAGTTGTGTTGAGTTTCTAAACAAGATAAAAACTGTCAAATCGAAACTTCGAAATTTTATCCGCTATGGGCTAAAGTCTTCTTCTGTATCGAAATCTCCCCCTTCTTAAGGTGAAACGACTATAGAAGGACTAAATAGCCTGACCCGCCGTTTCCGAATACTCAATACACAGTATTATTAGGTATTTGATAATGTACTGTATCTTTTACACATATTACCTTTGCGTGTTCTGATTTTTCTTGTTGGCTTACTTGCTTCTCTTTTAATTCTCCCACAATCTGTTTCATATTCAGTTGGTCTTCACTGGGAAACTACAAAGACATAGCGAGAGATTATCCACTACTATCAACCAACGAACCAAAGTAACCCACTTGTACCTTTTTACACTTTCTTCCTCCCTTGGGCGAATCAATGCTGTTGTTACGATATGCAAAAAATAAAATCAAATAGTAAGCTATTTCATATCTCTCGTTGTTCTCGACTACTTCACATTCGTGCGCTCAAATATCCATCCCTTACTGAGTAGGTTTTCCTTTGCTTTTGGTTTTTTCTTGCACAACCGACGAAAACTGAGTGAGGAATTTATTCAAATTTCCAAAAACTTCTTCAGAGTTTTTTCCCTGCGGTTCCCCTAACAATGTCTAAAAAATACAACTCTGTAAACCAGCTCTTCACGTAGACTAAGAAAAGTTTAGTGGACGATGATAAATTATTTTACCGTACCAATAACTTAGTAAAGCTTTCTTTCATTTTATCACATCTGTTGTTCAAGTCCATGAGTTTAAATTCATACTCACTGACAAATACCTTCAATGCAAGTCAAGAAAAACACTACTCATGACCTGCGGAAGCTCTCGGAGTTTTTCAACTTCTTCGGGTACTCTCGAGAGTCCTTCGACTACTCTCGACTATCCTCGAGAATTCTCAAATACGCTCCCAGCATTCTCGAGTTTCATCACAGATTAGAGACACACAGATGTCCGACTTCCCCAAAATTGCGTAAGTCGATTTTCCTGCGATTTCATGTAGAT
>JAODVM010132746.1:0-15365 GCA_025400095.1 Phenganax marumi | reverse complement strand
CGTGTAGATCATATCGTTCTTTGGTCTTGTCGAGTTTAACTTTGCCAGAAGAGGTCGGAGAAACTTCAGGTTGGATGAGGGAAGGCAATGTGGAACGTGGTTGGCGACTGAAGAGGCATGCAGCGGGTGACTGATGGTCTTTGCCAGGTGTGGTATTGAGAACTAACAGGGCGAGGTAGGGGTCTTTATTTTTATCATGTGCCTTTTTCAAACTCTTCTTGATGGTTTGGATTGATCTTTCCACAAAGCCATTGGACTGCGAGAAGTGAGGGCTTGACGTAGTGTGCTTAAATTCCCATTCTTTGGCGAACTGTTTAAAACATGCCGCTGCATATTCTGGACCATTGTCGGTGTACAGCTCTTTGGGAATGCCATGTCGAGTAAAAATTTTCTTCATTTTATTGACTACAGTGGCGCTCAATTTGTCGGGAAGACGTTCAATTTCAATGTATTTTGAGAAATAGTCTGTGACGATGACGTAGTCATGTCCATAAAGGGAGAATAAATCAGAGGCAACTTTTGTCCATGGTGCAGTCAGAACTTTAGGTTGAATTAGAGTTTCTTTTTGTTGTTTGTCTCTGCAGGTAAGGCAGAGTGAACAGTTGGAAACAAGATCTTCAATTTGTGCATTTATTCCGGGCCAATAGACAGACATTCGAGCACGATTTTTGCAACTTTCTATTCCAGTGTGGCCCTGATGAATGGTTGTTTTCATGGTACTGCGCAGTGAAGACGGAATGATGATGCGTTGACCCTTGAGGAGCAAGCCATTGTAAACAATTTCATCACGGATATTGTAGTATAACTTGATTGCTTGAGGAATGTCACGTTGTTGTGGCCATCGCTTGAGAGTGTACTCCTTGAGTTGCTGTAATGTAGTGTCAGAGGCTGTTTCTTTCTGAAGTTCAGTTAGGCGAGAATCGCTGATTGGAAGGGTGTCAAAGGTGAAGTCAACACAATGAATTAAATCGGGTTCGTCAATTTTAGTTGGTTGGTCGTTGAGGTAGGCCCTACTGAGTGCATCAGATACAACCATGGTTTTGCCAGGAGAATATTCAAGGTCGAAGTTGTAATGTTGAAGCTTCATGAAGAAACGCTGTATTCGTGGTGGACATTGAATGATGGATTTGCCAAAGATTGATTTGAGTGGTTGATGGTCATTGAACACAGTGAAATGATGACCATAGAGGTATTCATGGAACCATTCTGTTCCAAAGACAATCGAGAGTGCTTCCTTTTCGATCTGTGCGTAGTTCCTTTCATATGGTAACAGTGCGCGAGATGCATTAGCAATGGGAAACCACTGGGGAGAGTCGTTGGAACCATGGTTTTGTTCAAGGAGGGCACCAAGACCATCAGCGCTTGCATCAGGTTTCAGGCGACTGGGCAAGTTTGGATTATAAAACTTGAGGCATGGAGGGGAAGTGACCAAACGTTTGAGCACTTTGATGGCTTCTAGTTGTGGTTGCTGAAGGTCAAAATGAACATCTTTCTTGAGCCTTTCGCGAAGCGGAGTGGTGTGTTGAGAAAGGTTGGGAATAAATTTACCCAGATAATTGACTATACCCAGGAATCGTTGAAGATCAGCTTTCGATTGTGGAATTGACATGTTGACAATCGCTTCAACTTTGGAGAGGTCTGGTTTAACACCATCACCAGAAAGGGTATGTCCCAGAAATGTGAGGGATTCTACAGAGAAGACGCATTTGGCTCGGTTTAGTTTTAATCCACTGTCTCGGATGCATTTTAGTACGTTGCGGAGGCGAAGGTCGTGTTCTTGTTTAGTTGTTCCCCGCACAACGATGTCGTCTTGGGAGTTGGCACATCCAGGTAGATCAGCTATGATAGAGGCAATTTCCGCTTGAAAGATTTCACTAGCAGAGTGAATCCCAAATAGGAGGCGTTTGAAGCGGTAATGCCCAAATGGGGTTCCAAAGGTTAGCAAGTCTGCACTTTCTTCATTGACTTTGATTTGCCAGTATCCAGAGGCAGCATCAAGCTTGGAGAAATAGTGAGCACCCGACATTTGGGAGATTATCTCTTCGGTTGTGGGTAGACGGTAGTGTTGCCTCTTTATGGCTTTATTAAGAGGTCGAGGATCTAAGCATATGCGCAGTTTTCCATTGGGTTTGGAGACGATGACTAGAGCATTTACCCATTCTGTTGGTTTCTCGAGTGGTTCAATAACATTGAGCTCAACCATACGCTGCAGTTCTTCTTTGAGCATTGGCTTAAGGGAAAAGGGTATTTGTCTGACAGGGACAATTACAGGTTTCACATCATCTCTCAACTCAATGTGATGTGTTTTCTTCAGACATCCAATTTCTCCAAAGCAGTCAGAGAATTCCTCCTCAACAGGGGTGTGAGATTGGACTTCATTTGAAATTTGATAGACTTGTTTGATCAAGCTCAACTTGTCACAGGTATTTAATCCTAGTATGGGCACAGAGTCTGAGTCCACAACCATGAAGAGAATGGGAATGACTTGTCCCCTGTGTTTGACTTTAGCAATGCACTTGCCAGCAACAGGGATAGTGGTGCCATTGTATGCAGAGAGTTGGACTTTTGCTGGTTTGAGCTTAGGTCTAGGTGACAAGTTGGAGAGTAAGCGTTTTGGAAAAACATTGCACTGTGCTCCAGTGTCTATCTTGAAGTCGACATCAGTTCCGTTTATGTCCAGTGTGACAGACCAGTCTGATTTTGCATTGTTGACCGTGAAGACCTTGTCAGTAACATTGGTTGGCATTGATGCAGGTGGTGGAGAGTTTTTTCCGTCACCATCAGTGGGAAGATTTTTACTGGTATCAGTGACTTTAACCAGATCGATGAAAAAACTCGTCATCTGAGGATGCGTCCTGCTCAGTAACACGTTTGACTGACTTTCGTGAGCAGCAAACAGCAAAATGATTTTTACCGTTGCATGTCCTGCACCGTTTCCCGTAGGCTGGACAATTGCCCCATGGATGACAGCCGTTACAGAATTTACATTTCTTGATGATATCATTGGTAGATGAGGGGCCCTTGCTAAACTCTTTGGGTTTTTTGTCTTTGGACTGATGGACTTTGTGGATGTCTGACAACTGTTGTTGCTTTTCGAGTCTTTTGCATGACGCTTAGTTTCCTCTGCAGCAATACCTGCATCGATAGCCTTTGTAAGTGTTAAGTCAGCATCACGCAAGAGTCTTTCACGGAGAAATTGATCAGTTACCTCACAAACAATTATGTCTTTGATCAATGAATCAGTTAGATCTCCAAATTCACATTCAGCGGCTTGTTTCTTCAGTTCTATGACAAAGTCATTGAAGAGCTGACCTTCGTGTTGGCTATACGTAAAGAATTGATGACGAAGTATGGTGATGTTCTTTCTAGGATTACAGTATGCACTGAACTTCTCTAACACAACCTTGAGTTTCAGCTTGTCAGTGTCTTGGGAAAAGGTAAATGTCTCGTATATTTTGCACCCTTTCGGTACAATGCAGGTTAAGAGAATAGAGGTTTTCACTTTGTCACTCTTTTATTCGGATTCAGTAGCAGTGAGGTAAAAATTGAAGTGTTTTTCCCAGATTTTCCATCCATGTGAAAGGTTTCCTTCAAAGGAAAATGGCGTCGGTGGTCGAAGCTTATCCATGAACGATTAGTCAAGGCAAATTCTAGCCAATCTCGAGGTGAAGCGAGGTGCAGACACAGTAAGGAACAATCAGTCAATGAGAAATGTAAAAATGCGCCTGTCAACGAGTTTGAGTCGTGAAAAATCCCACTTTATGACACTATGTTCTACTTGAATAAGTACATGAAAAGCAGCATAACATAATACGGCGCGAACACGTAATGTCTCGTGGTTATGAGTCTTAAATAACATCCATCTGGATAACAAAACATCAAGCTAATATGTAACAATACATAACTAAAGCAGCCATTAGGAGTGATTCCTATAAGAATCTTGATTGTTGAATGGTGTTTTTATTCACTCCAACACAGGGTTTGAATTTGTAAACTTGATAGTGAAAAACTCTGTACAGTCAATGACAACTCTACACTTTCTATAGTATTTTTGAAACTGTCTGGCAAATTTCTGCATACTTTGATTTGATCAGGCCAAGATATTAAAAACTTAAGTTCCAAAGCAATCAAACAAAGCCAGGAGAACATTATGGAGCTAACCACTGATTGACTGATATTAAACACAACAGCTAAATAATCCGTTAATAGTCCCAGCCGTATTCATAGCTTTCTGATACCATGACTTTCAATTCTCATTCTTCTGTTTCCGTGTTGGTACTCTCTGCATTCTCACTTCCTTTCCAGTACATCATAGTGACAGATTTGGTTGCGAAAATTCCAACACAAGTATACAGCAACTTGCATTTTGAAAACCAGCAAACAATCTTACATCAGTAAGTTGCTCAAATGTCAAGCAAGGCCCACAAGCTTTTACTGGTTTCTCTGAATTAATTGTACCTGTTGTCAATTCTGATTCAGGACTACTCTTGGATGTTATGTCATGTTTTACAATCTTTCGTCTTTTCCTGGGTCATTTCTTAGTTAGATTCCTCTCAACCAGGAATAAGGTAGGATTTGGAAAAGGAATGTAGGCTTCCCATACTCAAAATGATTTGAGCAGACTGTTTGATTGTCTGTAGCTTTAAACTTTATTCTACCTTTTCCAATGTTTGCTTCCCAGAGTTTTCTTCTAACAGGATCCTTGGTAATATAGTGAAACTTTAGATCACCTGTTACATGCCCTCTCTTAACAATTTTTTCAGGCCTTCAGCCGTTGTTGTTGCAACCACCTACACAGCATCTATAATGGGGCATACTGCATTGCTGTTCGTCTGAAAAATCAATATTGACACAAAAAATTAGTCAAGATTTCTACTTTTGATTCGCGTGTCAAACAGATTAGTTATCCCTAATCTTCTGAAATTCAATATTATTTTGATGTTTGACCTCCATGGTTCAGTGACGCTAACATCATTGTTCGCCTAGCAACAGCTATTTTTGTTATATTCTTGCAGATTTATCAACAAAAAATTATCTAGAAATTACAAAGAACAAAAAAACTTTGCACTTACCATGAAAATGTACAATATATGCATTGAAGTAATACTTTTTTGGTGCTTTCACACTCTGTTTACTTTTTCTTCAATGGCTTCAGTGTCGATGCCCTGTTTGGCCAAAAGCATTTATTGTGTTCTTCTTGCTTGTGCACGTGCACAACTTTGACTGTTTATTTGGTCAAATGACACAAGCAACTGATCACGACACTTTTAATTTAAAACAGACATATGATTATGAAAAGTCTGCTTGGCACTGACGACTGTCTGGGTTTATGGACCAAAAAGGTTTCCATAAATAAATTTATGTGGTGTTTCCACAAAAGTTTGTATTATATCTATTTAATCACCATGAAAACATTCAAAGAACTTATATGAAAATTCTATTGTCCTTGGCTTTTTCAAATGCCAAAGTTGAACCAGTGTTCAGACAGCTAAGATTAAGACAGATCATAGGCCTAATCTAAAGCAAGAAAGTTTGAATGGACTTTTGACAACGAAGATGACACTCATAAAGTCTGGTTGCTGTCCTTCCGATATTTCTCAAACTGTAAAGCTTGAGAAAATGAAGAAGATGTTCAGTCTCTATAAGAACATGATATCACATGTTGACACTAATGAAGTTGCGGAACTACGGAAGACCTTTAAAGAAAACTCAAGATTTAAGTTGATAATGAACAAGCATCATAACTTTAATGTTCATAGTATGAATTGATGTTGTTATGACTGCATTCTAACATAAATGTTGTTATTGGAGTGTGACTCGCTGTTAAAGATTTTTTAGGTTTCAGAGCTTACTTATATTTAATTTTTAAGATTTATGTTGAAAAACCTGTATTGCTCTAATAACAATCATGAATTATGGCTGCCGACGTACAAAGCTGAAAAAGAATACAGGTATTATACAAGTAAATACCAGAGGTAAATCTGTGAGATGAATACTTTCGGAAGAAATTCCAATAATCAAGAAAACTTCAAGCAAATTACAGTCAAACTTGTATTAAGCGGCACCGTATTAAGCGATCACCCTTTGTTGAGCCATCACCTATACCATACTGCTCCAAATTTGTTGGCTGACTGTCTAGAATAGCAGAAACACCAGTATAACCAGAATTTCTTAAACGTAGAATTCCATGAACCCACAGCTGGTTGGGTGAAAAGTTAGATTCAGTCAGCACTGGATGATCGCTCCATTGTCCAACAAATTCTTCAATTGCGTTATTGATTAATTTCAGTGCAACAATATGAAAACAATACAAATGTATGTTGCTAAACTGATCTAAAAGTTGTTCCTGTTCCAAGTATAAGAAAATGTTAAGGAAACAGCTGCAACCTACATGATTTACATCTTGCCATAGTCTTTCACAATCCTCTGATTATGGACTGCTTTTCCATTTATGTGCCTTTCTTTGTTAGTCTAACTTTCCTCCATCATCAACTGGGCCACCTTGGTATTTTTAAGACCTAAATCACTTTGAAGTTTTGATGGTAAATTACATTGTTGAACTTGTATTTAAAAACAGTTAAGAATAGTGGTTGCCTTATTCAAACATTCCAACTGTCCCATTTTTTTCTGGGACTGTCCCGGTTTCGGCTAAATTGTCCCACTGTCCCAGTTTCATCCTTACTGTCCCAGTCTCTGTTTTATTTGCTGGTAGTATTGTCCAAACATGGCTCATTTAATACAGTAAATATTAATAAAATTCATTTGATTAATACACATTAATGAAATGGGAGCTTCTAGTTGTCTCAAACAATTGCCGATTTTGTGGCTAGTCAATGTAGTTCTGGTGACATTTTTTTTTTTTTGACAATTTTGTGTGCACTTTCAATTCTTCTCTATTTTCCTACGGCAACATGAAGTGTACCAGTTTAGTAGACGTGCGTGTAATGATTGCAGGCTCCTGAATAGGAGATTATTACGAGAACGCAGCATTTATTACAGCTAATTGTTTACTCCAGGGGTTATGTATTTAAGTAAAATGGAAAAACTGGGAAATGTCCTGGTTTTGAAAACTCAAAGGTTGAAATTGGAATGTCTGCCTAATTGTTTGTTGATTCTTGAAGAAATACTATCATTCTAGAATACTCATCTATACTACCATAAATCACAAACATGTATGGCTTGGATGTATTAATCTATGATCCCCTTCAATGTGCCTAAAATTAAAAAGAGAATGAAGGTAATTCTAAGGGAATTAGTCCTGAATTACCCAGTGGTAGCGCAGGATATCACTGCAATAGACGTTTTGAAAACATTGTAAATAATAGATGAAGCGCGGTCAGGTAAAGGGATAGTAATATATAAGAAACGTCCACTGACCAAAAAAGTTTTTTATTGACAAGCTTTAGGCCACTATACTGAGGTCTTCAACAGGTAAAAAATTAATAATAAAGCAACCTTATATACTGAAGAAATAAATTAAAAGCAATGACGCTAATCATATGTAGATAAAAACTATTTGCAGCTAAAAATATGAGGTGATTAGCGTGGACAGTGTTTCTTTGTTAGAGCGGTGTATTGTTTCAAAAGTGGTTTGGAATTATTGTCTACATCCTTAGTTATTTCTGTATGCCACGATTCTAATGCTTTCCTCATTCTATAGTTTCCCCTATCAATTATTTCCGCTCTATCAAAGTCAATTCTATGACCATTCTCTCATGCACCAAAATACTATATGCCATGAAAAAATCAACAATCTAAAGAACACTAACTAAAACAAAACACCAAATAAGTGGCATCCTCCCACTGATCTCATAGTAGACTGGATAGAGCTTCTCCAGATACAAAAAGTGAAGCCGGAAACAGCCAGCTGATAATTGCGAAAAATCACTTCTGGGGACCACTGAGCGAAACAGTTCAGTATAAAATTATATGGTGGACACCTAGTATGTACATCAAATTTCAAAGATTCAAGATAGTTTTCGTTTCTTTATTTACCTCATCAATTTACCATGAATAAAGGAAGTAATGTAGATCATTTTTAAACCAAAATGAATTGAATTCCTTGAAACTATTGACGGTTTCACTCATTTAAATGTCAGCACTGCACAGAACAGATGTGGTAAGTGCTTTCCTTTGATCGTTTGTGAGTTTAGAAGGCAACCAAGTGAAACTCAAATGGTTTTTGTTTATGCTGTATATAGAATGTGATAAATATGTACCACAATTAAAACGAGAACAGAACTACTGGTGGTCGAATAAAACAAGTTTACTGAACTTCTTTTGTAATTTGTTTTTGGTGGCCGATTCTGTTGCTGATTTTCCAAGTTGGTATTAACACACTTTGCAGTAGCTTTTCAATATGTTTGTGATTAGTTTAAATGTGTGATTGTCGTGGACGGTAGTGTCCAGCATATGGGAATCCAAACCTTCGAACATTGTTTGTCTGCTTGTACTCCAGGGTGCATTCTGTGCAAGTTATGCCGAATATATCCGGCGTAGACTTGTCTTTACTTTGGCGTACTGGCGTGAGTCACATGCAAATTGATAGCTTGGCGCCGACATTGTGTGAGCTTTGTTTTGTCTTCTTGGCGTGAAAGTCAAGCATGAAACATCATGACAAGCAGGTTATTGACATGAAAGCTGTGCTCAGCTCAGATTCGGGTGTTTTCGTCATGCAGTGCTATGCATATATTGCAACCGACCAATCCGAATCATTACCACATGAATGTGGACCCAGTCTATTTACATCGTGCGCACTGGTACCGCCGTCGACCGGCACCCGGTTGACGGCGAATATTCACAATCATGAATCGTATGGGTCATTGACTTAACGGCTTGTTCATTTATTCATTAATTCATGAATGATGAATGAAGCAAGATCAATGTTATTGTTGACAGCATATTTACATAAAATATTTGACTTTTCAAGTTTCTGTAGTTTCTGTTTAGAAATGCTATGTAAAAATGGTTTTGTTTTTCAGTTGGCTCGTTCATTTTCAATTTTTCATCCTTATGTAACCTATCTAATTATGAAGTTAACTTAACTTATTCAAAATTGTATTGCTTTATTTTGTGTATTTCTATTAATACACATAGCAATAGACCACTGATATCTACGGAGCCCTGTAGGGGACATAAAGATCCACGCTACATTTTCAGGCATATTTAAAATACAACTCGACAATTTTTCTTAAATCGTGAAATCCACTCTACTTTTTCTAAAGTCCAGCGTTTTTTGCCAAGTTTTTTGTCAAGTTTTTTTGTTGAGTTTTTTGTCGAGTTTTTTGTCGAGTTCTTTGCCGAGTTTTTTGTCGAGTCCTTTGCCGAGTTTTTTGTCGAGTTCTTTGCCGAATTTTTTGTCTAGTATTTTGTCGTGTTTGTTGCAGTGAACTCAATAAAACTGGAATGATAACTCCATTTGCAAAGCCCTATGATTGGATGAAGCCAATTGGAAGTTCAAAGGTGGAAGCCGCGCAATAAAAATTCTAATAAATATTCAGCTTCAAAGGACTAAGGCGAGTCTTGAGTGAAAAATACAGCGAAAAGCCCGTTTTTGAGTAAAAAAAAGACAACTAAAATAGAATTTGTAAGCGAATGATTCAACTTCAGAAACTCAAGATTGGCTTTGTACATAATTCAAAGTGTTCTACATCAACCACCAACAAAAACTGTGAGGGTATCAATAGTATAAAAAAGATATTTTGTCTCAAAGTTTTTGCCGGAACTGTTTTGCATTTTTCAGCAGTCAAATTATGCTTTAAAACGCTGCTGGATGTCCTCAAAAGTTTTGGTACATGAAATTTTCATCTATCAACAAGATATTTAGCTCTTAACCAGCTCTAAAGCATGATGTTAAAGGGTCAAAAAGAGCGTTCAAAAATAGGTCATATTTTGGTGGCTTGACCTTCATGGCGGCCTTCAATTTGGCTTCAAAGATGGCGGCGAAGTTATCGTTCCAGTCTTTTTAGAGTTCACTGGTTTGTTGCCGAGTTTTTTGCCTAGTATTTTGCCGAGTATTTTGTCTAATTGTTTGTCGAGTATTATCTCACATTCTACAACCTAACACCATCTAAAACGTTTATAAATCTATTGCATTATGCCGTTTAAAGCAACTTTAGTTGTGGTTTATCTGATGGTGCTTTTAGTTGTCTTTTCCAGTGAAATGTCTGTTGTTTGTAGCCGAATTGAAAGAAATAGGAAAGAACTGTTGTATTACTGAACAAAAACAAAATGACAACAATAGACCAAAAACCAGACAAAAATGTCAACAAAAAACTCAACCAAATACTAGAAAAAAAAACTCGGCAAAAAACTCGGCAAATAACTCGACAAAAAACTCGGCAAAAAACTTGACAAAAAAATTGGCAAAAAACACTGGACTTTAGAAAAAGTAGGGTGGATTTCATGATTTAAGAAAAATTATCGAGTTGCTTTTTAAATATGCCTGAAAATGTAGCGTGGATCTTTGTGTTCCCTACAGGGCTCCGTAGATATCAGTTGATCAGACAGTATAGCATTTTGTGTCACTTTTACTGTTTTGTGCAATGAGACAATGACTTGTTACAGTTATTTACTTTACTATTGAATGTATTGATAATTGACATTGGTGTGAACCTCCTGATCAGCAATTAAGTCAGTTTGATCATATAATATGTCCTTTCATTGTCCTTATAATGTTTTTCAATGTTATGTCATAATACTTTACTTAGCATGGAAGAGGATTGCCATATATGTGGCCAGATTGTGGGTCAAGCACATTGGTGCAGTAACTGCCAAAAATATGTTCATTTATTTGTTTGTGGAGCTCCTATTGGAGAAGAAGGCTACAGACAAGAGGTTATTTGTAACACATGCAAGGATATCTTAAAATTTGGTGAGTTTCATAAATATTTGAAACCTGTTGCTAGTGTCAGCAAACTTGTGGCTTCAGATAGATCAGTTATTGCCATCCAGTGCCCTTGATAGTCATGATCATTTGGAAATTTTGTTAAGTAGTTTAGTAATGAAAATTTATCTTTATTTTAATCTTTATTTATCTTTATCTTTATTTTATTTTAATTTATTTTTATTTTACCTTCAGTTTCTTCTTTAGAGATAACACCTGTTTACAAAGAGCTTGCTTCATCTCATGAATCTTTTCATCTTCTGCTCTGTCCACATCATCATCATGTGCCATTGGTTTTCGCGATAATTCTCACATTCAAGATTAGCAATATTATCACCAAGTATCATTTTCTGTATAGGCTGAGGATCACATTCAGCATCATGAATATCACAATCAAGTCATGCTTTTTTTCCAGGTGGCAGCTCGCATTCAGTATCAGGATATCACCATCAAATAGTAGCCTTTTCTTTGCCGGTGGATGCACACATTCAACGTCAAGATTTAGTCTTTTCTCATTGATTTTCCTTACTGTACTATTCAGGGTCTTACGTTCCCTTTGCTTCTAACGCATTGAGAATATTAATGTTATTGTGGTGTTGTGAACGCCAATTGCCGGCAGCGCGCTAATGAAATAATCCACGAATCGTATAACGAGAATATATTACTTTTCAAACACTATTCGATCTATATACAAAGAAATTATAAGTTACAAAGATGGATATATTTAATTGTAATGATTGCTGGACTTACTTCTGTGCTAAATTTCACTACACGCACAATACAAACAGTTAAAAACATCTTATCTGGTGAGCAAAATACGGTTCCTTTTCTATCACACGCTTGAAACAATTAGACTTTCTACTTTAGTGTTTCTCGAATTTCATTAGACATTAGTGCGTCACATGCAAGTTAATATTAGTCTTTGTACTATGAAGCCAATTCATAAACAGATTAACTAAACTTAATATAACTGAAGTTTTAACTGAAACAGTTATGTTATGGTAAATTACATGAACTGTACTTGTAACTAGAACAAAAGTTAACTTGCCAGGGATTGAAATGCTTTAAATATTTTGGGTGCTATGTTTTCTTGAAACACACTTCTGTATATTAGCTGTACGTTGTGTACACATTTAGTTATAAAGAAATGTGTAGCACTCTAAAAAATCACTATTTATCACTTTGAAACTACTTTCACAGCCCCTGTCTTCTTTGTGATGAAATTTCTTCTCATGTTCCTATGCTAATTTAGTACTTATGTATTTCTATTGATTTCTATCAGTGATTCTTACTGTTACAGTGCTACGTAATGACAATTAGTATGTTAGTATGTTGGGTATTTATTGAATTGTGTTATAGCCCAATGTTTTAAGTACAGAAAAACCATTTAAAAACGATTTTGTTAGACGGTCAAACAGAAAAATAATATTTAACCTTATGCATATGCTTAGGAAAACCTTTAAAACACGTGGGCATTGCATCGTCTTTCAGCTTTGTCACTTTTCCTTTTCTGTGGAAACAACTCTCAGTAAAATGGTCAGAACAAATTTGACAGCTCATGCTGGGTGTCCGATCTTTTCTTTGCAATTTTTCCAACCAAAGTTTCTTTCTGCTTGGATCAGCTGGAAATCTTCAAATTGTGGACTAAAACAAAACACTTTCCACTGTCCATTATTTCGACAAGTAGTACATGTGAATCCATCTCGTTTTATCTCAAAAACTCTTAGAATATCTTACATTTCCCAAACTGAAAATCTAACATTTTCTGGTAAACCATTCAAAACTTGTGAGTTTTGCAGTTGTATAAAAGAAAACAAATATGAGTACCTGTGAAACGTACGAGGATGCTGCTTTTTTGTTGCTGTTGCTTCGTCAGAAGAGCCCTCGCTATCACTCCGCAGTTGCTCGCCAGTTTTCCTTTTCCTCTTATTGCATCCATATACACAACATTGCATATCTAGCCTACCCGTTTGTTCTTGTAATTAAAACCTACACTTGCTATAATTTAATGTACCAGCTGTAGAAAATTTTAGTAGAACCACTTCATCAAACAGTAATTTCAAATTCCCACCAAATTAGCAGACAATTAGAAGCGGCAAGTCATCTTGATGGGAGGTCACTAGCCTGGGATGGCAGGTTTATTGAGATGGGTTCATTTTATTTTAGCAGCTTATCCTTTTCAGATGCTGCGAAGTAATTGTAACTTCCCTATCCAAAAGAAGCAATATCATTTTTTATTTAGAAGGTTTTAAACATATTAGTTTTTAATAAGTAACATATCAGTCTATTGTTCACTAATTCCACATAAATTTTGATATACAGATTGTATCAGAGATATGCTACTAAATACTTTTCATCTACAAAGGAGACTATCTCCTGCACTCATCCATTCACGTACATAAGCAACTCCAACAGTAGACCATTGGGTGAAATTGCTATCATTCCGTTCCGTTCCCGCATCACAAAACTGCCTAAATTTTCAGTATGAATTAAATTACAGTATTATAAATACATATTCAAATACTTGTTCCAAAATTTCCTTTGCAAAATGTGAAAATTTTAGCCTTTTTGTGCTTCGTATCGCCTGAGGTGTCCTATAGGGACAATAAGGAGCGTTATGAAATTTTGAGGGGATAGTGAGGTTGTAATGTGAACAGCTTTAAAAACAAAGTGGCGGCCTCAAATGCTGTTCAAGCTGCCCTAGTTAACAATTTAAAGTGTTATTTACACATTGTTGAAGATGCAAAATCTGATATTAAGCCATTAACAAGTAAGAGGTTAGACACATTGCTAAAACGGATCGAAGATTGGAAAGGCTTATACGGAAAACAACATGACATCGCCTTGGTCTTAGAAAGCAAAGGTTTACTTGATTTTGCGCTGGACAAAAATAATGATATGATTTACTTGGAAGATGCCAAACACCGTTATCCAGACTTTGGATTTCATGACGAGTGCTACCAGAAATTTACAAATATCTCTATTATAAACAAGGTATGTTTCTCAATTTAGCTTGGAGTATTATAATATGATTAACACAGTTCTAATTTGTATACGAAATGGAAATTCTATAGCTGTAAATCGTCAAAATATATTCAAAAAAGTTTAATAAGCGCTGTGCAAAAATATCATGTATTACCATAATAGTTATATGCTTTCATTGGTTTAATCAATTTTAAAGCTTTTTTACGTCAAATTTTAATAAGCACTTAGAATAAATTACACAGGTTTATTACAAGGGTCAGTCGGTCAGATAGACCAAATTATCTTACCTATTATGAAAGTACAGATATATTTGTACATGGACGTCTTGTATTACGTAGTGAATCATGCATTTGTGTATGTAGGCAAAGAGCACTATAGAGCGAAAGAGAAAAATGGAGGAAGAACCTGCTATACAACCATCAAAATCCAAGATACCATTTTTACGGAGCAAGGTTCCCAAGCCACCTGATTCTTGCAAACAAGCAGCAACAATTCTGCCCAAGTTGTGCATTATTTGCAAGACGGTTGCTAAAAGGACTAAGATTAAAGGAAATTGGGTTCATGAAGCATTGTGTAAAGCAGAAACATCTGATGCAGGTAATATAGAAATAAAAAGGTCTGAAGTGAAAGATACATGTGTGTTGGTGTAAACTTTTT
This sequence comes from Phenganax marumi, assembly GCA_025400095.1. Lineage (NCBI taxonomy): Eukaryota > Metazoa > Cnidaria > Anthozoa > Malacalcyonacea > Clavulariidae > Phenganax > Phenganax marumi. Next base: position 838 of record JAODVM010132746.1, on the reverse strand, counting down.
GCAATGGCTGTTTGTTACGTCCTTGAATGAAATAATTGTCAGCCTATTGAGTCTTGGTATATCGGACACATATATGGATGTTCCTCACATTTTCCCATTCATGCTCAGGAAAGCTCCGTAGTGCTGCTGAAAAGATAGACGATGAAACAATCTTGAAGGATATTAGAGGGAAAGACTGTTCATGTATTGAAGTTCGGTACCACAAGAGCTGCTATAATGATTATGTCCGCATTTTAAAGGAGAATGACTGTGTTGGTATTGGTAAAAGGTATGTTGATGTTTTGCAATTAATTTGACATTTCAGATAGTCCTCAAAACTCTACATTGTTAAAATTATTTTACAATACTGTAAATCACTTGCAAATACAATTAGGGGCTGTTTACATGAGCCGGGCTAGCCCGGCTAACTGGGCTGAGTTTTGTCACGAAAATATTTCCTGGTTATTAACCGAGTATTTAAATAAACTTTGCAGCAAGTTTATGCCCAGTACATTCTGAATGTTGTTTCCAATCTTACTTTAGACAAGCTTTGAAGCGGCAATAAGATGCTAAAGAAACCGTTCAGCCCGGTTAACCGGGCTAGCCCGCCTCATGTAAACAGCCCCTAAGTTTTCATTAACAATTCCGTGCCTCTATTTCAATTTGATGCTACATGGCTACGTCTTTCTTACTACTTTTGAAACTCGCGAGTCATTTTCACTTCTATATGCAATCGAGTTGCATTGCTTCATCAAAATTCTATACAATCGTGCTTTTGGACCACTAACTCTATATTTTGCGTTGATTTCAAGAGAACATGTCTTTCTTACACTCAGAAAAAAAACCTGTTTGTCGAAGC